>JACYXH010000719.1:1087636-1125136 GCA_026745465.1 Lota lota
GCTGTTTATTTGTATGCATAAGGATTGAGTTAGGCTCAGTAGAGTATTTTCCTGTTCTATTTTAAAGCTTAACTATTGTCTCCATCCGAAAATAACTGACTTGGTTGAGGATTCATTAGTCCAGCAGAGGGCGCTTGTACTCCTCCTCTGTAACACAGCACCAAACAGCACTCAGCCTCCTGCTGCTTCCCTGTCTGTCCACCAGGTGGCGCGAACCACACTGCTACCAGGCTTGCTGAAAACCATAGCGGCCAATAGGAAGATGCCGCTGCCTCTCAAACTGTTTGAGATTTCGGATGTGGTGCTGAAGGATGAGACCAAAGGTATTGTGTTTTTGTGATGTCACATGTTATGCACGTATCCAATCAGAGAACACGCACCAAGAAGAACCAGTGGTTGTTTGACACAACCCCATGTGAACTCCAGTTAGTTCACATGGGGTTCACAGTTAGTTTGAGTGTTTCCCATGAGGGATTCAACAAATACCAAACAATTGTCAAATAATATACGGTCTGAATCTCAACCAGAACTCGAGTATGCGTTTTGGAAGAGTTTTACATTCCTGTTGATCTTTTTCTTTCTTTGCGGCCACTGTATTTCACGCAGTACGTTTTGCACTGGAGCTCGTTTGGCCAGCCATGTTGTTCCACTGCTTTTACTTTAGCAGAGCGAGCAGGAGACACTTAACACCAACGTTAATGTTATATCCATTGGAGGCATTTTGAAAGGCTGCATGTTGTTCAGGGCAGGGCACTTTGTAGTTGGCCCTATGTGTAGAAACAGTGACCAAACGATGGCTCTGAAGAGAGGAGTGCTGCTGATGTCTCCTGGGCAGGTAAACACCCCTAGGCACACGGGACTCGCACTGATAACAAACCTATTTTAAACCCAGCGACGAAGGCTTTTGACTATTTAATGATACATCCCGCATTTGAAACTTTGCAAAATGACCTATCAACATGGTATGCATTTGTAAGTTGCTGGGAAAATGACTACCAAACGATTTTCAATGACAACGTTTTTGTAGATGTTTATGATTTGCTTGACGGACACTCGTTTGCCTCGAGTGTTTGCGTCCCTGTTTCCCATTAACCATCTGGTTTCCCCCATAAAGCTGCGAACCAATGCCTCTAACCAATCCCCCCCCCCCCCCCCCCCCCCCCCCCAGACGTCGGGGCCAGGAACAGCCGGCGCCTGTGTGCCGTGTACTACCACAAGAGCCCGGGCTTCGAGGTGATCCACGGCCTGCTGGACCGGGCCATGCAGCTCCTGGAGGTGAAGCCGGCCCGGGGCGAGGGCTACCACATGCAGGCTGCCGACGGTGAGGGGGCCCGGGGCGAGAGGGGGCGTGTCGGAGGCTAGGGGGGGACTAGGGTCTGAAGGTTAGACCCCAGGCAGGCCAGGATTGGATGTAGTCTGGAGGTAGAAATAGTAGTAGAAATCCTAGTAAACTGTGCGTATAGCAGGTCGTTCCATCTCGGGAAACCAGGGTCTGGGAATGGGATCTACCCAGTGAGAACGGCAAACTCTCCAGCTCTCCTGCTACTGGCCGTCTCACTCTTTATTCCCCCCACCCCACCCTATCTCACTCTTTACTCGCCCAACCCATCTCACTCTTTACTCCCCCCACCCACCCTATCTCGCTCTTTACTCGCTCTTTACTCGCTCACCCATCTGACTCTTTATTCTCCCACCCTATCTCACTCTTTACTCCCCCAACCCATCTCACTCTTTATTCCCCCACCCATCTCACTCTTTATTCCCCCAACCCCACCCTTTGTTCCCCCAACCCCACCCTATCTCACTCTTTACCCCCACCCACCACCTCCGTTTAGCTTTCTGTCTCCCCCGTCTCTGTCTCCCCCCGCCATTCTTGTTCCAAGGTCATCCAGTGAGATATCTAGTGTGGCTCTTGGCCCAAGCATGGAGTAAAAATCAATGAGCTCAAGTATCAGAGATCCGTGTGTGTGTGCGTAGTATGTGAGTCACAGTGCAGTGTCACTCAGCGCCTGTCTGGACACACCTTACACTGCCTCCCCCCCCCGCCCACAGCTACTTGGATCATCTGACATGCACCACACACTAAAATAGTTTCACTCTCTCACTCAGCACTATTTCCCAGAAGCCTACATAGGCCATTAGCCTCCATCTGTCAGCGTATTGAACACCCCATTACGAGGTCATGACCCCATTGCAGAAGCTCACCTGACATACACCACAAAAACACACCCATCACAGCTCAGTTTTAGGCCTCTGTAGTCAGGGTAGACCGGCTGATATTGTGAGAGAGAGAGTGAGTGAGTGAGTGAGGAGAGAGAGAGAGAGAGAGAGAGAGAGAGAGAGAGAGAGAGAGAGAGAGAGAGAGAGAGAGAGAGAGAGAGAGAGAGAGAGAGAGAGAGAGAGAGAGAGAGAGAGAGAGAGAGAGAGAGAGAGAGAGAGAGAGAGAGAGAGAGAGAGAGAGAGAGAGAGAACCAGTGTCTTCCTTTAGGTCTAGCCAGCTTGCTCCTGCTGTGCAAAAAAAAAAAAACATCAATAGAAATGTTTTATTGTGGGAAATTGTTTAATACAGTAAGTATTCACATCACGATAATTCATATATAATCACATACAAACATTATCATTTTTGCTCTTTAAATTACAGCATGCGGGCCATGTGTCAGTAGTCTGATGAGTGAACATGATGCATGCAGGGCTCTGGGTAGCCACTAGCAAGGCAGCGTGGGAGGTAGCTAACCACAGATGAAAGCCGTGTCTGTGTGGGGTGGTTGTCATGGCAACCATCTAGTTAAATCTCTCGCAAGCCATGTCTGAAGACTTTTCATATATACTATATATTTTCATTGCTTGCGGTCATGGCTGGTTGAACTCGTACCAGTGACCCGGTCACATGTCCTCTTGTGAGGAGGTGTGACCCGGTCACTGGTGTGTGTGTGTGTGTGTGTGTGTGTGTGTGTGTGTGTGTGTGTGTGTGTGTGTGTGTGTGTGTGTGTGTGTGTGTGTGTGTGTGTGTGTGTGTGTGTGTGTGTGTGTGTGTGTGTGTGTGTACCCGGTCACAGGACTCATCCATGTCTCCTCATGCTCCCCAGACTCCACCTTCTTCCCGGGACGCTGCGCGGAGGTGTTTGTAGGCGGCGCCAGCGTGGGCCGGCTGGGGGTGCTCCACCCCGACGTCATCAGCCGCTTCGAGCTCACCATGCCCTGCTCCGCCCTGGAGATCGACCTGGAGCCCTTCCTGTGATGTCACTTCCCCTCTTAACACCGCCTAACACGCATGCCTGATCTGCTCACGAGAGAGTCTCAGTTTAGAAAACATTCCTCACCTTACACCACGTAAAAAAGTTATGATAAAGAGATATGATTGAACACCAGAGACGTGGATGTGATGTATTTTGGCCTATAAGCCATCCATACCCTGACCACCAGTACTCAACCGTTTTTTTTTCTAATTGACGTGATATTGAGTATGAAAGCACATTCAAATTAAAATGATCAGTGAATAGACGCCACGGTGCCTGGTTGTGTTCTTGCTGTGCGTCTTTTAATTTCTGTGTGATCACACGTTTGGTTTGGTGCTGTGTGTAACTCCTCTGATCGTGCGTTTGGTTTGGTGCTGTGTCTGTAACTCTGATCGTGCGTTTGGTTTGGTGCTGTCTGTAACTCTGATCATGCGTTTGGTTTGGTGCTGTCTGTAACTCTGATCACGCGTTTGGTTTGGTGCTGTCTGTAACTCTGATCACGCGTTTGGTTTGGTGCTGAGTCTTTAATTCATCTGATCACGCGTTTGGTTTGGTGCTGAGTCTTTAACTCCTCTGATCATGCGTTTGGTTTGGTGCTGAGTCTTTAATTCATCTGATCATGCGTTTGGTTTGGTGCTGAGTCTTTAATTCATCTGATCATGCGTTTGGTTTGGTGCTGTCTGTAACTCTGATCATGCGTTTGGTTTGGTGCTGAGTCTTTAACTCCTCTGATCACGCGTTTGGTTTGGTGCTGAGTCTTTAACTCCTCTGATCATGCGTTTGGTTTGGTGCTGAGTCTTTAACTCCTCTGATCATGCGTTTGGTTTGGTGCTGAGTCTAACTCCTCTGATCACGCGTTTGGTTTGGTGCTGAGTCTTTAACTCCTCTGATCACGCGTTTGGTGTGGTGCTGAGTCTTTAACTCCTCTGATCATGCGTTTGGTTTGTTGCTGAGTCTTTAACTCCTCTGATCATGCGTTTGGTTTGTTGCTGTCTGTAACTCTGATCATGCGTTTGGTTTGGTGCTGAGTCTTTAACTCCTCTGATCATGCGTTTGGTTTGGTGCTGAGTCTTTAACTCCTCTGATCATGCGTTTGGTTTGGTGCTGAGTCTTTAACTCCTCTGATCATGCGTTTGGTTTGTTGCTGTCTGTAACTCTGATCATGCGTTTGGTTTGGTGGAGGACAGCTGTGACGACCGTCGATGACTCACTGGCTTCTGTTGCCTTGGTTTCCCCAGTGGCCGCCACACCGCCGAAGCGCCGCTCACACACGACGTCCCCTTGCAGGAAGTCGTCCGGCACGAGTTCGTGGAGATCCAGGCCCCCGCCCCCGCCTCCACCCAGACGGTGTTCGGGGACCTGAGCACCGCCGCCGGGCTGCGGGCCCTCGACGACTTCCTGGCCCAGAGGAGTTACATCGAGGGTTTCGTGGCGTCTTGCGCCGACGTGGAGGTGCTGGCGGCCATCCCGCCGGGCCGCCCCCCGCCCCCGGCCCTCTGCCACGCCCTGCGCTGGTACCGCCACGTCAGCTCCTTCAGGGCGGGCGGCCTGCCTGCCGCGCGCCGCCGCTACGTCCCCGCGGCCCCGCGCCCCATGGCTCCGTCCGGGGCCCCGTGACGAGGGAGACCGCACGCTCCGTGCCCAGCGGACCTGCTGGAGGAGACCCTCACAACCCCCCCCCCCCCCCCCCCCCCCCCCCCCCAAGTGAGAGCGGTGTACTATAAGTCACAGAATGATAACCTAGCTACGTTGTATTGTTGCTTGTCCATGGATTACAATGACCAGAACTCACGTGATTTTTCAAATAGAGGAAAAAGTAAGGGATTCGTTTACTAAAGCTCAAATTTCCAGTTGGCAGTATGGCGCTTTGAAATGACACTTGCTTACGTGTGTTAAATAAAAGCTTAGTCAAGACGCAATCCTGGTGAGAATCTCTGTAGTTTCGGATGCAGCTCACATTGATAAGAGGCCTGTAATGATTTGTATTCCCTTGCGGTGCACAGCTGTGTATGTGAAGTCTCCTGTGGTTCAGTGGTTGTGCGATAAAGGGCTCCGGTACCTCAGCTCAGTGGCTGCTTCGGTCATGAATCAACAGGAAGTGAACTGTTGCCTGGTGGCGTTGACCCGGAGCGCAAGAGCAACACGGCGTCGAACGTCAGCTCTTTGCCACCAGGTCAGGCAAACAGTCAGGCGGCAGGAAATGCTTTTCCGTTGAACTGGTTTCCCTCACTAGTTGTTAAAAGTGTTGGCTTTCAAGGCGGGGTTAACGGCCATGTCTCTCCAAACAAGGTGCAGTGAAGCCACACAAAAGAGGCAGGCCTTCATTTTTTGCAGACGCCTTGGTTTATATAACAGACTGCAATGATTAGTCAACATGAAGTTAATTCCCAGCACGCTATCGCATCCAGAAAGTTGACAATGAGTGACCAATGATAAATACGAAGAACAACGCAGCGTTGTTTAAGACGCTGGCCGAATAGCATTTCATGTGCTTTGACATTTAACAAGCATGAGTTGTAATCAAGCCAACGTAGCGTTAAATACGAGGTACGCGTTGTGGTTCCCGGTGAAAGGCTTGTCATAGGATCCCCAGCAAAAGGAACAGTCGGTTCACCAGCACCGAGTTCACCAGGCCGATCACCCAGTACGTGACAAACTTGGACGGCACTTCGATCTCCCTGCGTCTGCGGGCGCCGCCGGCGTCGCCGGCCGCCACGCCGTACCAGGCGAACAGCGCCCTGAGGCTGGCCGCCCTCACCGCCTGCCGGGTCGCCAGCAGCACCGCCGCGCCCACCAGGTAGCGAGCGGCCCCCGCCGCCAGCGCGCCGGCCGTCAGCGGGAGCAGGGCCACCGGCAGGGCCCCGCGGGCGGGCTCGAAGGTCACCCCCAGCCGCGCGTTGGTCCAGTAGCCCAGGGAGCAGCCGGCCGCCACCCCCAGGATGGTGGTGGTGTCGCCGCGCGTGGGGCTGTAGTGGTCCAGCTCGGGGTAGGTGTAGCTGAGGAAGAGGGGCAGCGCCACCAGCACCACCGGGGAGAGGGAGCTGGTGAGCTGGAAGCGGTCGAAGGCTTCCCAGTAGGGGTAGGTGAGGAGCATGAGGCCCGCTGACAGCAGAACCCCGCAGATGACGTCCTAGCCGTCCAAACACAAAGAACACACACACACACACACACGTCACCTCTATACTTCCATAAGTCCATTCAAACACTGCTACGCTTCTTGTATATTTAGCTTTCATTGTGATTATGTTACGGTACTTAAGATAGGCGAGTAAGGGGTTAAACGGATGCCCTTTACTCCAAGCTTCCTTACATTATGTTCCCCTGTTAAAGTCTAATCTGCACATTTGCATCAAACGTATTCCTGAAATTGACTTCATTATTTGTTGCTTATTACTAGGTTTTGGTTAGTTCTGGTGTCTGGTGAAATGCCTTTGGCTATAAAGCAGATGTTCAGACACCTAACCAGACAAGGATTGTATCTCACCAGAAGAGAGTGCATGCCAGTGTAGAGACGACTCAGACACACCAGAGAGGAAAGGACCACCGCAATCATCAGGCCCACTTCAAACTGGAACTGAGACACAAACGCACAACAACAACCACCAATAAGTACACAGCAACACTACAGCCATGCATGTAAACGGCACGTTGATGAAAGAACAGTCACTTTGTGTGTGAGAGCACGTACAGTAGACCGGCTGCTCAGAATTCCTCTGGGCATCCCCCACAAACATTCCTGACATTCCACTGTGTCGGCGTGGGAACCGACCCCCCCCCCCCCCCCCCTCTCTCTCAAAACCTGAGCTCTACCCCCACAATTCATCCGTCCACCCATCGTCCTCACGCAGATGGATGCGTCTCTCCTCTTCCTGCTGACATTCACTTGAGATGGGTGGCGCATCTCTCTCTCTCGCATTACCTATCGCAGCCGTCTGCCATCTTCCTCCTCCTCCTTCGACAACCCCCCGCCCCCTTTTGAATAACAGTGAGAAGAGAGGCCATGTGTATTCACCCCCCCCCCCCCCCCCCCCTCTCTTTTCCTGTCTGCTGCAGCTGGACGCCCATTCACTGGCAGTTCATGAAGAGTTTTCTTTTTTGGGGTTTGTAAAGGGGCACAAAGGATGCCTGGAACAGAGGGGGGGGGGGGGGGGCAATACTGTGATTGACTGTCGCGACCTCCGACCTGCTCTGAGAAACATAGAAGCCCCCAGGCCTGAACACTATTCTTCAGAACGTCAGTAGCCAAACAGCACCCCCCCCCACCTCGGGCAGTGCCCTTTACAGAGGAATCCCCCCCCCCCCCCCCCCCCCCCCCCCCCGAGAGTTTAGTGTCCACGGTTCAAGCGCCCCTCTTACTGTATTTGGCTTCCTTTCGTTAGCACTGTGGAGTTCCATCGAGCGCAAGAGAGGACGCGCTGGTCGGGGGAAAACCCTGCGCCGATGTTCCCGATAACCCAGAGGCGTTTAACAAGATACAGCTTCCTCCTCACCATCATGTGCATGGGACTTTGATTTACTTAAGATATCCGGCTTCGTGGGCGCTCCCGATGGAGATGGATTGGGTCATGGAGGGAGGGAGGGGAGAGAGAGAGAGAGAGAGAGAGAGAGAGAGAGAGAGAGAGAGAGAGAGAGAGAGAGAGAGAGAGAGAGAGAGAGAGAGAGAGAGAGAGAGAGAGAGAGAGAGAGAGAGAGAGAGAGAGAGAGAGAGAGAGAGAGAGAGAGAGAGAGAGAGAGAGAGAGAGAGAGAGAGAGAGAGAGACAGAGACAACCAGTGTCTTCCTTTAGGTCTAGCCAGCTTGCTCCTGCTGTGAGCTTGCTGTGAGAGATTGACAGTCATTGACTCGGGTGAGTCTATCAGAGGAATAAACAGCAGCTTGGTGGGTGGGGCCCAGGGTGACTGATGATGACTGCCGACTCCACCCATCCCCCCCCCCCCCCCCCCCCCCCCCCCCCACCTCTCTTTCATTGTGCTGCAGCCGAGCCCCCATTTCACGATCTGAAGTCTACAGTAAAAGTTTTTTCGGACAACATACTTTTTAAAAAGGTCCAATCCGAAACATTTAAATCAGATGGCAGAGACGGCGCCATCTTCAGTGAAATCTAGGGTGTTTCTGCCTGGAGGGTGTTGGGGGCCAGTCGAGGGCCCTGCTGAGTATGCCTGGTGGTTATTGTTTAACTGTTTAACCCTTTCACGGAATCATAGGAAATCAAATAAAGCTTTACAGCTTCACTGCACGTTTATAGGAGCAAAGATCATACGACCAAACTAACAAGAAATGTAGGCACTGTGGAAAGTGTTATTGGTGCTATGCTGGAGTCATAAACCTCCCCAAGTGTCGGCTGAAATGGACCCCCGGGCTGCGCTGAGCCCTCTGCGATGGGCTGAGGGAGGATCCGGGATTGTAGCGTGATCCCAGTGTACAGCAACACCATTTCATTCTCTTACTTCCTAGGAGCTGTTGGACAGCTGGCAGCAGTCCCTGGAGCGAGAACACCGTCAAGTCCATTCAAGTCCATTTACTTTGTGTAGCCCTTAATCCCAGTAACACCCTACGAGGGCTTTGCAGGCTATACATGTATGACACCCCCTTACCCTAGCCCCCCCAAAGGGCAAGAAAAATCCTTAATCATCAAGTAAGAAAAACTTTGAGCGGGAACGCAGAGTGGGGGCTCCCTCCTTCCAGGGATGATTAACATCAGAACAACAACAACAACAACAACAACAAAGACAGGGAGAATAATTAGGTTTGTTAAAGAAGACTTTGACAAGGCAGTATCCAAACCATGGATCCAAACCAACGGAAACAGACCAGAAGACCTCCCTCTCTCTGCTAAACCCATGGAAGTCAGCCCTGAGGTGACAACGCCTGGGAAGAGGGAACGCCTATAGGGGGAGGGGGTCCCCAGGGACCTAGTCCCTGGGGACCTCCTAGGGAGAGAGGCCGCTGCACCCACCTGGATTCTGGAGGTGGCGCTGAGCAGGAGGGTGAAGGAGATGGCGGTAGCGGCCATCGCATGCGTGGAGGGAAGGCCGTACTCTGCGTCGACGCGCATCTCCAGTTTGACCACCGGGGGCGACAGAGGGCGCGGCAGCTTCAGCAGATCCTTCAGCACCTGGCCCACGTACATCACCAGCTAGCGGGGAGGGAGCACATGTCTGCTAGGACCACCATGACCGCTACAGCAGGAGCCGTTATACAGAGGATCCTCAGGGGTAGAGTCATTGATGGGTCCGTCGACAGGAAATTATTCGAGTGTAATCTGATAATGGAGCCATCGTTTTTCATTCATTTATCAAGTGAAAACTAAATAAATATTTTGTTTCATTTTTCTTTCTTTGCAGCTCGTCAGACAAAGCAAGATACTACGAGACATCCGTTTGGGCTGTGGTTCGTGGGGTTACTAAACCTGTAGATAGATCGACAATTAAAATCGTTGCTAATTGCAGCCCTACCCAATTGCGCTTACATTACACTACATTTATTGAGCCATCGCTTTTATCCAAAGCAAATTACAAGTGCATTCACCCATGAAGATCCAACCCCGAAATTGCAAGAATCATGCAAGTACATACAATTCATCAAATAAGCAAACTGCCTCAAGTGCTTGGTACTTGGAAGTAAAATAACCCTTTAAAACAACACTTTTACCCACGTTTCCTTGGAGCTTCATAGTTAAGACTCAAGTTACTGATGAAGGCTATACACCACATTTATAGCTCATCTGTTTCTGGGTCCAGGTAGAGGAAGTGCTAATGATGAATGAGACTCAGATACTGTAACTGCAGGCCGGGTCCTGCTGAGGTACCTGGACCTGAGCTGGTCCTGCATGCTGACGCAGCGTCTACTGCCAGCCAGCCGGGGGGGACGGGGACGGGGACGGGGACGGGGACGTTCCTGACACAATGACACACACACACAATGACTGAGTGTGTGTACGTGCAGTAATGGCTGTGCAGCCTGCCAAATGTTTCTGTCTATAATGTTTAGTGAGATTCCTGGTGCACAGAGAGGGGGAGGGGGGGGGGGGGGGGGGGGGGGGGGGGGGGGGGGGGGGGGGGGGGGGGGGGGGGGGGGGGGGGGGGGGGGGGGGGGGGGGGGGGGGGGGGGGGGGGGGGGGGGGGGGGGGGGGGGGGGGGGGGGGGGGGGGGGGGGGGGGGGGGGGGGGGGGGGGGGGGGGATGGGGGGGGGGCGGGTGGCTGGCGGAGGGGTAGCGGGTGGGGAGGGGGGGGGGGGGGGGGGGGGGGGGGGGGGGGGGGGGGGGGGAGGGCGAGAGTGGGGGGGGGCGTCGGGGGGGACGGGGGAGGAGGGGGGAGAGGGGGGGGGGGGGGGGGGGGGGGGGGGGGGGGGGGGGGGGGGGGGGGGGGAGGGGACGACTGCTCGCTGGAGCTCTGTTATCATAGGGCCTGTGCTGTCAATATTTAATTGAATGGCTGTCTTAGTGACAAAGGAACTCTGAGGAGACGGGAGTCAGAGCGGAAAGGCAACGACGACTAGGTTATATTAATCATAATCTCTCTTGCTGAACTCCACTGTAACTCAGAAGAGAGTGGGTGTGTGAGTGTCTGTTGTTTGTGTGTCTGTGTAGACCAAAGAGCAGAAGATAAGTCGTATCTCGGTCCTCATATAGGCCAGGAAAGAAGGAATCCTGCAGCAGGATGTTAAGTGATGCTGTACTAAGAATATTGAATGTTATTGACTCTAGCTGCTAGCTAGTGGTTGAGTTCACAAAGTACGATTCCAGCTCAACATCCGACACCCCCCCCCCCCGACACACACGCCAAGACCTCAAGAATCGCGTGCGTGTCTGAGTGTAAATGTGTGTAAATATATAAAGGGGTGTTGTGGAATATGTATTGACCGGCACCCAGTGTTGCTTATGCTTCTTGCAGTGTGTGTGTGTGTGTGTGTGTGTGTGTGTGTGTGTGTGTGTGTGTGTGTGTGTGTGTGTGTGTGTGTGTGTGTGTGTGTGTGTGTGTAGGAGTTTATGTTTTCTCCTGAATCGCCGCATTGACCAAGCCTCAGTGAAGCCGGACTTTGATCTGTAAATACATAGGGGTGTCTATGTGTGTGTGTGTGTGTGTGTGTGTGTGTGTGTGTGTGTGTGTGTGTGTGTGTGTGTGTGTGTGTGTGTGTGTGTGTGTGTGTGTGTGTGTGTGTGTGTGTGTGTGTGTGTGTGTGGTCACACACACACACAGGTGCAGTTTGTTGACAGTGTGTAAATGATTGTGTTTGTCTAAAGGAGAGGCGAGCAGACCACATTGTCAGCCCAGAGTGTGAAGGAGGCAGAGAGAGGGAAAAGAAAGAGACAGCCACCAGAGTGAGAAGGAGGCAGAGAGAGGGAAAAGAAAGAGACAGCCACCAGAGTGTGAAGGAGGCAGAGAGAGGGAAAAGAAAGAGACAGCCACCAGAGTGTGAAGGAGGCAGAGAGAGGGAAAAGAAAGAGACAGCCACCAGAGTGTGAAGGAGGCAGAGAGAGGGAAAAGAAAGAGACAGCCACCAGAGGTTTGTCTGGTGTAAAGAAGCCGTCCTCTGAGCTCCACTACTAGTGAGCGGCTTCTGGCTCTGCCTCCCTCGTGTTGGACTAACAGAGTCCGGACCCAGAGCCCGGACCCAGAGCCCGGAGCCCGGACCCAGAGCACGGACCCAGAGTCTGGACCCAGAGCCCGGACCCAGAGCCCGGACCCCCAGCCCGGACCCAGAGCCTTGACCCAGAGCCTGGACACAGAGTCTCGACCCAGAGCCCAGACCCAGAGCCTGGACCCAGAGCCCGGACCTAGAGTCTGGACCCAGAGCCCGGACACAGAGTCTGGACCCAGAGCCCGGACCCAGAGCCTGGACCCAGAGCCCGGACACAGAGTCTGGACCCAGAGCCCGGACCCAGAGTCCGGACCCAGAGCCCGGACCTAGAGTCTGGACCCAGAGCCCGGACACAGAGTCTGGACCCAGAGTCCGGACCCAGAGCCTGGACCCAGAGCCCAGACCTAGAGTCTGGACCCAGAGCCCGGACCCAGAGCCTTGACCCAGAGCCCGGATCCAGAGTCTGGACCCAGAGCCTGGAGCCCGGACCCAGAGCCCGGACCCAGAGCCCGGAGCCCGGACCCAGAGCCCGGACCCAGAGCCCGGACCCAGAGCCCGGACCCAGAGCCCGGACCCAGAGGCCGGACCCAGAGGCCGGACCCAGAGGCCGGACTCTGCTCATGGTGGAATGCCTCGATGGTGGAGTGAGCTACCTAGTCGGGGTGGAGCCCAATCCGGTATTCAGCAAAGCACCAATAGTGGGTTTTTACGAATATTTATTTCACACAAATATTTAAAAAATGATTTGCTCTCGGGAATAAAAAACAAATAAAACAAAACATGTAAAATAGCTGGTGATCCTCACTACTGTGAGCTTGGTGGGTATTTAATATCTATAATATATTATCTTATTATTTGTGCTCTATTCCTGCGGACATGACAGGAAGACAGGAGAGAGGAGGGCAGAGGGAGCACACAGATTATTAAAATATAAACAAAACGTACTATATTGCTAAGCCACTATTTTGTTTTTGATCCGTTTTCTTTTGACCTTAACCGGTTTGCTGAGGCAGTTTATAATAACGTTACTTCTCTTTAGTTTTCCTGTTGGAACCTGCAATAAGTGATTCGCCTTATTTACGCCTATTTCCACTTTTATTCAAATACAAATACAACTACAGATAGTTTTGCTGCTTCAACAAATACAAATACTGGGCTCTCTGCAAATTCCTTTTAGGTAGTAGGGATGTGCAGAGATCACCTAGCTACCTAGGTGTTTTAGCATCTTGTTTCGGTACCTTGTTTTAGCAGGAAATTACAACAACAAAAAAACAATGATTTTATGACCTTGTCACATTTATGGGTTGTATGTGTTTGTGTCCCTCTCTCTCTCTGTTCATGTTTCCCTGCGTGCTAGCCTGTTGCGTTATTGGTCGATTAGTAAACCGGGTGCTTGTGTGTGATTGGTTGTATGTGTGAGTGGGGCCCCTGCTAATCTGCTTGCCAGGTGGCAGTTGGTTTCAGGAGCAGCAGCGGACCACACACGGCCCCTTCCAGCTCGGCCACAAGTTATTTGTGTAAATAACTTCTTGGTCTTCTTAGACCTCTTAGTCTCGGGTCTAGTTTCAGTTTTGTTAGGCTGAAGGTCAAATGACGACTTGTGTGCCCTACGCCTGTTTGGACAACAATGTACTGAGTTGGGACAGCAACCCGTGACTGCCGGTTCCCCCTGGGCTGACCGTTACACTGATGCCGAGCTGCCTCCGCACTTGTTGTTGTCTTGCTAACTGATGAAATGTGGACGTGAGAAAGGAGCGTTTGAGTTCCCCAGTGTCTGGGCCTGTGTGTGTCTGTGTGTTTGGTGGGGGGGGGGGGGGGGGGAGCGGGGTGGCTGCAGAAGAATGGCATGTAGTGTTGACACCCTAAGGGTGTCTAACATGGTAGGTTCACTCGCAGGGCGCCCACTATGCACACCCAAGGGGCCAGGACACAAAGGGCACGCAAACACACTGCACGTCACATGTGGCCCCAGGGGAGCACCCGGGGCCCTGTGTGGGGGTCTCAGACACCTCATATCCTGTCTTCCAGGGGGCGCTGTATTGGCTGGATGCTAGCCTTATGTACTGCTGGATGGACGCTAACTGTGGGGGAATGTTGTATGGGATTACAGCGTGTTGGGGTTTGATCACAGTAAACAATTGAAGGTTGACGACTTTTCCAGTTGTTTTCCACTGCTGATCATCAGTCCTTATGTGTGCCCCCCCCCCTTCACCCCTGTTGGCCCCTACTGGCCCCCAGGCCTTGGGATATGGACATGGTGGTGTTAAAGACAGGTCAGCAGGGGTAGGAAGGGCCCAACGCAGGGATGAAAGGAGGTTAAAAGGTGAACACAGACAGATAGACAGACATATGGCGGTTGTGAGAGCCAGTAACTGGTGTACAGGCGGGCATTCTGAGGTTAACACACACATACACTCTGCATGGACTGAATTGTTGCAATGGTGATATGTTTTTGAATCGGATTGCACCTTTACATATTCTGCTAGAACCCTCGGGCAGCCAGTCTCTCTCTCTCTCTCTCTCTCTCTCTCTCTCTCTCTCTCTCTCTCTCTCTCTCTCTCTCTCTCTCTCTCTCTCTCTCTCTCTCTCTCTCTCTCTCTCTCTCTCTCTCTCTCTCTCTCTCTCTCTCTCTCTCTCTCTCTCTCTCTCTCTCTCTCTCTCTCTCTCTCTCTCTCTCTCTCTCTCTCTCTCTCTCTCTCTCTCTCTCTCTCTCTCGACACACACAGAACACACAGAACACAAACTAGAGAACACAGCAGTCTCTGTGTGACCTACGGTCCAGATGTTGACCAGCCGTCTGCAGAGGAAGGGGTCCAGGTGCCAGTGGACGCTGGGTAGGACGGTGATGTAGAAGACCTCGTGTCCCAGGGCCGCAGACAGCAGGAAGAGAACGTAGAGAGGCCAGTTCCTCACCTCGTACCGAGGCTCGGCGCAGCCCTGGGTGGGTGGGGGTGGGGGGGGGGGGGGGGGGGGGGTAGAACACAAGGACCAGGTATGAAGGTACCAGGGAAGACAGTGGCTGTGCTCCAGAAGATTGCAGATACACGTTGTGGTGGAAAATTTTATTTGTGAGCTGTGCTTGTCTTAAATGACTTGTCAAATGTAGCATAGGTCCATTTGTTATCTTGGTTAGCATCCTGTGAGCTAACATTGTCTTGGTCACAGTGTCTCATCCGGGTCAGCTTGAAAGAATAGGCTTCATGTTGAATGCATGCCGACACCCCATGTCTGCAGACAGCCAAACAGGGTCTTTAAAACCCTAACCCTAACCTCTGTGCGCTCTCATTCAGCTGGATTAAATCAACTACAGCGCTTTGCTATACAAGTTTCTATAGCAAAGCGCTATTCAGAGAGTGGTTTACTCTCAAGATAATTTCGCGACCCATTACCAACTGATAAAGGGGTAGAGTTCCTCTAACGTTCAACATTTGTGGGGAGTCACGTCTTGTATTCTGAAGAATGCATAGGAGTGTTCAGCTCAACAAGTATTGTGCATTGTCTCACAGAACATCAACAGAAATGTTATCGGCTTTCTAAAAGTGTGCCACATGTGTCGTCGGCTAAACTAAAAGTGTTAACCTGGGCGTGGGTTTGCCCATGAGTTGCACCTTTAGGGGATGTTAACTATTGTGTACCAAGGAAGATGGTAGTCGATTCTCTCCCTTGAGGCCTGATGCGCAAGGCAGGGATTAAACCAGGGTTTGATTCCATGTTACAGGTGGGCATTTTTCTTACATGTTGTGACTCTCAATGCAATACATCAATTCTACCACTAGTGAAACCTGGCAAGACCTTTGATTTGAGGAGCGTAGAGTGGTTAATAAAACAGTTCAGCAAGTGCGCTTGTATTGTTCCTAACCCTGTCACTGTTTTCTCTTCTATACCTGCTCCTTTCATTGAACTGTTATTGATTTGGACACATGTTTAGCATGTTGTTGTAGAACCACAGCCCCCACGTTGGTTTGTCTTCACCTATCGTGGAGCTGCATGCAGACTGCCATGCTCCGAGGTTCTGCAGGCTGCTGTGTTTTCAGGAAATTCTAGAATAGGTCAAAGTGCTGACCGGCCAACAATATTACAACGATGTATTGGTGTGTTCATGCCTTACACACACCTGAGCTCTTGACTTACTTGCAATTGTATATTTATGTAAATAAATATATGTTGTTTGGCTGGTAATGGACACAAAGCCTCAAAACACTAATTACGATGGGATTGTTTGCCTTACTAGGAGTTTGTCATTTAGCAGAGGGATAATCAGATACCATTTACACTTACAGCAAAACTGCAGTTGTGGACAATTGCCCCCTGCTGAGGACTTCGGCTCAGTGGGGGTGTGGTTGAACGTGGCCTGTGAAGCCGTAACGAAAAGGACTTCGTTAGAATTGACATGACTTTGGTAAAACATCGTGTTTTGTAAATAATAATAATATTTGGTTGGGTCCCTCTCATAAATTGTATTTAGCATTTATTTTCATGTCAAAATTGTCACATGGCAAGTACCATTTGTCAAAAGGGGGGGGGGGGTGATTGAGAATGGTCGATTCTATAATATATGTTAGGATTTTATTTTACTACACTGACAGTGGCATCTCATGTATTGTAATGATTGATCATTTACTTTTCGTTCTAAAGGTCTTGAAGTGTCCGCATGGAAGCATGCAGATGTAACATCGCAGAAGCACTGCTACTTTAGATCCAGAAGGGATCCCAACAACAATTTGATCAGATAACGGGACACACTTTGTAAATAAAGTAATTGAAAAGAAAAACCGATTTATCCAAGCAGTCGATAGAGATCCCAAACTGAGAACACGGTGCTTCTCCTCCGGTGAGTCATGTGTCATTTCTGACTCCAGAGAAAGAAGGCCAACAGATGCACTTAGTTAGTTAGTTGCGGTTATTACATGATGCTTCAAGCAGAAGTATTCTGTCTCCTTCCACACAACCGCTAGCTTCCAATGTCAACATGGGGTGGGATTCACATTTGGACTGGGGAAGATTGTGAAGATTGTAAAGATTTTTTAGATTATGCTTTGTGCCATCTAGAAAACAACCACCCCTATGTAATATATTCATGTTGGCCTGTGTTAGCTATTTATGTTGATAATTAGTATTGATGCTAAAGTATACAACTATAATATTAGCTCCTAGGCCTCCACAATATTAATAAGGATGCTGAATGATAATATGATGTTAGTTTAAATGAAAGTGTATGTGTGTGTGTGTGTGGGGGGGGGGGGGGGGGGGGGGGGGATACATAAGACTAAAGGGTGGGGAAACACTATGACATGTCTGCCTTGTTATTCTGGTTGGTTTAGCGCATGCTGGCGTGAAGCTAAAACCTGCCAGGGTCATAATGGAAAGCAATGAGTAACACCAAACACTGATCCAGTGGATTTCATTGGGGTTGATGAATGAATGGCAATTTTGTGGCATAGAAAACTATTTTGGACTATTGGACTAATGTTGAAAGCCTTTTTTTTTTTTTAAAGCCTAATAATTGTTCTTTTATGAAAACGGACTATTACCCTAAAAATACTATTACCCTAAAACAGTTAATAAAAAAAAAAGAGTTTTAGGTGACTGCAATATTAAGGAACAGTTTGAAGGGCAGCATACGAAGAAGTGGAGGAACTTGAATGAAACCCGAGGATCACAGCTGTAAACAATAGAAGGGCGATGGGCCTATCTGTTGACCATCTGAAGGCCGAGAAGGAGCGAGTTGGGAAACGAGAAAATCAGGTCAGACTGATTAGAAAGAATTCTGTTTTCGACAACTTACCTTCACTTCGTATCCGTTCGTCTCTTGATTGTGTTTAGGAGTAGTCTGCGGACGCTCACGCTCCGACACGTGTCCAGGTGTTTTACCGGCACGCTGTGTGGCTGATCGCAGCGGGTGGTCTGATCGCAGCGGGTGGTCTCCCCCGGTGCTTTCCCCGCCGTCCCGCGTGGCAGCGTCGGACAGAACGAGCCCACATTGTCTCTGGAACCGAGCGACGAGAGTCGAGTCGTTCAGGTAGTCCAGCCACCCTGACATGTTGACACAACAACACCGAGACAAGGGATCGGGCTATGTCCTCAGCGCGGTAGGCTCTGGCGCGCTGCTCATCAACACGCGTGAGAGCGCAGAATGCAGAGCCAGGTGCGCCGGGACAGGTGTGTCCCGAGGAGGCGGAGCTACAAGAGCACGAGCCTTAGGTAAGAGGTTCGACCTTTAGACACAGATAGTTGTTCACGATGGAGAGCGCATATATAATAAACCCAAAATATATAATGTTGTTAACTTCATTCAATCAGGAGAGACTAGTATTAAAATGAACCACAAGATTTATTGATAACACATTTGGCGATTAGACACCGTCAAATGATTCTTCGTGGGGACGATGGCTCCATGAAGTCTGCGGGAGATGATTCCCCCCCGATGGTGTCCAGACGCTGGTGGTGGTGTGACTCTGGATGGAGGGCCTTGGCCCTGGAGGACGCCATCTCTTTCTCCGTAGACAGGTGGAGCTTAGACCCGGAGGTGGAGGGGATGGAGGAGGGCAACGAGTCTCAATGAAAACAACAGAGACGAGCATGAATGATGTAGATATACACTGCGCGTCGACAGGCAAGTGTACTGATGTGCTGCTGTTAATGCATGAGGCTGTCATCCATTGGCTGAGAGACGCAGGGGCGGGGCCTGCGACCACAGCCCGGACACCCAACACAGATAGATGACAAATAGAAGGGGAATGTCGTCTTCCTGCTTTAACATTTGCTTTAGCTACATCAACGCTACTGACATACCTATTGATAAGTTATTACTGTAATGATTCACCTTTGCTGTGCGTGATCGTTCATAACGTTTCCCACATATGTGTTAAAAAATTAACTTCGTAGACGCTTTCATCCAATGGGGGGGAGGGGGGGGGGGGGGGGGTGATTGCATGCGCCTCTAAAACAAAATGCAAGATTGGTAATATATTTAAAAAGCATAATCGATGTAGATACGACAAACGGTGTACGTCATTTTTGTATTAAATGTTTGACGAAATAACCCCACCATAAGTATAGCTCCTTTGTTCGAGATCAAAATAAATCTCTCTCTCTCTCTCTCTCTCTCTCTCTCTCTCTCGCTCTCTCTCTCTCTCTCTCTCTCTCTCTCTCTCTCTCTCTCTCTCTCTGCGTGCACCCGCTTGGCGATCGCTCGCATTACATCATCAATACCCATCACGCGTAGCAGATCGGAATAGGCTATTTCCGCATGCAAACGTTCAGGCTGAGGCGGGGGAGACGGTTGTCGGGTATTTTGACCGGACATTGTGGGAATTATCTACAAAAACAACACGGCAACAATGTATCCATAGCGGAATGATGTGAATGGAGAGGGGAGAGCGGGGGAGACAAGAGACGTGCACTGTCATCAGCCTCTGCCCGTCTGCGGCGCCCTTTGTGTTCACCAAAGAGCGCAAATGACAAAAAATGACATGGCAGAGGTAGATCTGCCCCCGAGCCGGGGGGACACGGCGGGGGGGCCCTCGTCCTTCCCGTACGAGGAGTACGAGTGCAAAATCTGCTACAATTACTTCGACCTTGACCGTCGCGCGCCCAAGCTGCTGGAGTGTTTGCACACGTTCTGCGAGGAGTGTCTCAACACGCTGCATCTGCGCGAGGAGCGGCCGTGGCGCATCAGCTGCCCGGTGTGTCGCCACCGGACGCCCGTGCCGGACTACCGGATACAGAACCTGCCCAACAACACCAAGGTGACGGAGGACTTCCCGCTCTACATGGACTCGGATCCGCTGCCGCAGGACGCTCTGCCACTCTACCCGCCCCCGCTGCACCCGGCCCTGGTCGCGCTCCGGCGGGAGGAGGTATCCGGTGGTGCGGGGTCCGGCAGCCAGGCGACCCCCTCCTCCACCACCGTGTCCACCGCCACCACCATCTCGCAGGACTCGGTGCGCTGCGACAGCTGCCAGAGCTGTAAGCGCGTGGCGCTGACCACGGGCTGCGTGTGCGTCATCTTCTCCTTCCTGTCCATGCTGGTGCTGCTTTTTATGGGCCTGATCTTCGTGCACAGCCACAGTAGCCCCCCCTCCCCGGCGGGGCCCATCTGCCTGTCGGTGGCCAGCATCCTCGCCATGTTCTCCGTGGTAGTCACGTGGCTCATATGCTGGCTCAAATACAGACCCGACCACGAGACGGGCCGCGCCTCCGCCACCAACAACTCCCGGAGAAACGCCTGATCCACAGTTAGGATTTGGACCAAGAACCAAGAATTGCCCTTTTGTTTTACGCGCGCGCGCGCGCGTGTGTGTGTGTGTGTGTGTGTGTGTGTGTGTGTGTGTGTGTGATTATGATGTGTGTATACTACTGGAAACCGATATTCCTACTTCCTTTATCCTTTTCTAGGAACCTATGTATCCAACAAAAATTGCCTTTCAATGATATCGCAAACACCCCACGGCCTTCGTTCCGATGTGAGCAATAGGACGGCACAAGCCTCTGCCTTCTGCAGATGACTTCACTGCAGCTGGAGGCTGTAGTGATTGAATTCCAATATTTTCTTTGGTCAAGCACTGAACTATGGGTGGGTTGATGAAAGAAGTGAAGTGCTTATTTGAGTTTGACCAAAACCTCTCCTGGAAAATATTGCATATTCCGCACCGTTCACTGTATATGATAGTCATTCACTCTTCTAGTCCAAGTTTGGCTTGTATTGTTAAACAACATGAGATCCACCATCTAAACTGTAAATAGGCCACTTATCTGTACAGACAGTCCCTGTGTGATACTTATTCAGACCCTTGGGTCAAGCGCTTCTCTAATCTCTATGCTTTCCTATCATCATCAGTCTCCTTGGTGACCGGTTTACAGCGCTGCAGAAATGTCCCCTCCTGTCAACCCCGTTCAGGTCCAGTACAGCTCTGTTTGATCTGTGTGTTGTGCATGCTAGATACACCGAGTTCAGGCGGGAGTAGCAAACTGTGTTGACAGTCAGTTTGTTGTGTCTCTTTGCTTGTGTGCCTCTCCCCGTTGTTACTCTCCAAAGTGACCTGCGGCCACCACTTAATCCATCTATCGACCAATGACATGCTCAATCCAATCAACCAATCAATCTATAGACCAATGACATGCTCAATCCAATCAACCAATCAATCGATCTATCGACCAATGACATGCTCAATCCAATCAACCCATCAATCAATCGACCAATGAAATGCTCAATCCAATCATTCAATCAACTCACTGGCCACTGGAAATGCTCAATCAAGCCAGAGGTCAGAGGGTGGACCAAACAGGCGGTCAGAGGGTGGACCAAACAGGCGGTCAGAGAGAGGACCAGACAGGCGGTCAGAGGGTGGACCAGACAGGCGGTCAAAGAGAGGACCAGACAGGCGATCAGAGGGTGGACCAGACAGGCGGTCAGAGGGTGGACCAGACAGGCGGTCAGAGGGTGGACCAAACAGGCGGTCACAGAGAGGACCAGACTGGCGGTCAGAGAGTGGACCAGACTGGCGGTCAGAGGGTGGACCAGACTGGCGGTCAGAGGGTGGACCAGACTGGCGGTCAGAGAGTGGACCAGACTGGCGGTCAGAGAGTGGACCAGACTGGCGGTCAGAGGGTGGACCAGACTGGCGGTCAGAGAGTGGACCAAACAGGCGGTCAGAGGGTGGACCAAACAGGCGGTCACAGAGAGGACCAAACAGGCGGTCAGAGAGAGGACCAGACAGGCGATCAGAGGGTGGACCAGACAGGCGGTCAGAGGGTGGACCAAACAGGCGGTCAGAGAGGACCAGACAGGCGGTCACAGAGAGGACCAAACAGGCAGTCAGAGGGTGGACCAGACAGGCGGTCAGAGAGAGGACCAGACAGGCGGTCAGAGAGTGGACCAGACAGGCGGTCAGAGGGTGGACCAAACAGGCGGTCACAGAGAGGACCAGACTGGCGGTCAGAGAGTGGACCAGACTGGCGGTCAGAGAGTGGACCAGACAGGCGGTCAGAGGGTGGACCAAACAGGCGGTCAGAGGGTGGACCAAACAGGCGGTCACAGAGAGGACCAAACAGGCGGTCAGAGGAGGCACAGCAGGGTCTTCAGCATGGATCTGCTCTCAGCCTTCCATCTCGGGGTCTATTTATTTTGATCAGAAGAAAATGTATTATTATTATTATTATTATTATTATTGTTATTGTTGTTTTATTATTATTTGATCTGTTTTCAGGGTTTTGGAAACCAACGTTTGTAAGGGAGGCTGAGCTCAGTATTTATAATATTGGTGAGGAGAATTAGGTTCACACTTTGATTCGAGTAACATTTACATTTGATCCACCAGTTTAAGCCTCGAGGCCAAAGTGAGATTTTAGAAACACACCAAAACACGTTCTTCCACCAAGGGTGTCAGAGAGACAGTAAAGTCCTATATTCTGTACAGAGTACAGACACTTCACAAGATGGATCCTCAATCAGCGTGTCATGACTACAGTAGGCCTACATGTATTTTGTAGTTAAATAACGTGTGTTTCTGTCAAAGCACATATTACATGCGTAATGTGAATGAGGCAAATACTCAGCAAATGTTTATGGAAACTTTCCCAAATTGACATTAATGCCTGCTTCAAACCTTTTGATTTTGACCTAATGCACTTTCACTCTGTTATTTGCCACAAGTAAAAGAGTATCTTTTTAGAAAGAAAAAACCCATGTAAGCTTATTGTATTTATTTAAGAGGACCTATATAACATGTTTGACGGTTTTCTGGGAATGTGTGGTGGTTGTTGTTACGGTACCAAATGTATTTGCACAGAGAAATTATCCTTATGTGCTGTTTTACATACATACATCAACTCATTTCAGTAATAAAGAAAAGCTGAATATTCATTTCATTGATAGTGATTTCATTCGGGAGGAGATGTGGTTCATGTCGTAAACAAGACATAAAATAGTTTTTAAAATGCTACAATAAACTGCTCAAATAATAAACTGCTCCAACACGCCCTCTTCTGGCGTATACGAGGCACTGCACATGTAAAAAAAAATAATGCCTCGCCTTGCTTGCTTGCCTTTATGTCGAAGTTGGTTATGTACACTACGTTGTTTGAAACTAAACCGTTTCGCTTCTCTCACTTGGATGCTACCTTTAATATCCATTAAGCCACACGAGTTGATCTGACTCGACAACAAGGCGCTGCTTTACTGCAGCCTGGAAAGTTGGCCCAATCAAGCGGCGGCTTCCTATCCGAAAGCGCCGGGTTGTAGAGGCCTACATGCTAAATGAAAAAGTGCCTTTACGCAAAATAAACAAATAGCTTCTTTTAGAATTGAATGTGGAAGTTTGAACACAAGCTTTGCATCAGGGTTCGTCACTGGTTTTATGTGCAATGTGTCGTTTTTATGGAGGCCTACACGGTCAATAAGCCTGATGTGTAGGCTAATGGTAAACAGCATAAAACCTCTGGTAAACTAAACTCTCTGAGACTGAACCAAGGATCCTCCATCAAAGACAAGTAGGCCTCAAAACATACAAAGAAACAGCATAAACTCACTGTGAAATAAGGATTTTCTGGCAATTCAGGACGTGAGTTTTTGCATGTTGTCCTGTTTATTTATTTATGTCTGCATTTATTTATTTACGCATTTATTGGTTTCAATAGTTTACGCTGTAATGTGCATTGCCGTTTAATGTACGTGTAGGGACCTGTGCACGCTTTTTTTCGATGTGTTTCCCAAAGAGATCAGGGTTTTTAAAGCCTCCCAAATACGATTGTGATTTCTTTTTCAGACACCTTGGTCGGAATGAGATTCAGAAACACATTGGCTAGATGTATTAGGTACGATAAGATAGAGACTACTCCAATAAAGTAAAACGGCCTTCATTGCCAGCAGTGCTGCGCGTCAAACGTCTCCTCAGGATTCGATTGCGGTTTATGAAAGTCCAGAATAATTAGTCAAGTTAGAGAAAGATGTGAAATGTGATTTGACAAGTGTTTGTTATAGATGCAATGCATCACCGGGGGTATATGATGCAACTCATTCATTTCTCATCAAGCAATGTTCCTGACTTTGAATTCTCCCCCCGCGATAATGGATTCGATGTGGGGATTCGGTGTCGCTTTTAAGAAGGCCGAGGTATGCGTCATGCTTCTCTCCGCTTTCTGGACTAGAAGAT
Source organism: Lota lota (assembly GCA_026745465.1). Lineage (NCBI taxonomy): Eukaryota > Metazoa > Chordata > Actinopteri > Gadiformes > Lotidae > Lota > Lota lota. The sequence continues at coordinate 1,111,604 of JACYXH010000719.1, forward strand.
CCAGTTGCACTGAGCTCGCTCACGCTTTACACCATCACGTCTACAAAAATGGATCTTTCCATCCTTTTCCCAGACACATCCAACGGCTCAATAGAAATATATATTTCTTAAATAAATAAATAAATAAATATATATATATATATAATGTGTTGTATTTACAATCGAATCAACTATTGGGCTTCAGAGAAAACCTTCTAAGCTAAAAAGAGAAAACCTCCTCAACTGCAATGATAAAGAGGAACCTGTTAACCAGATGTTTTAAACCGTTAAGATTGCCCTTTAAATGGATGATAGGTTGAATACTTCGTCTCTATATCTATTTAGGAAATATTTTTGGCAGAAAATCCAAAGATCTATGTCCAAATCCACCCAAACTGCTTTGTTTATACAAGCTCATTTGCATGTCGTTAAAAAGAAAAGAATGTGTTTACCAGGTGAAAGGCAGTTTGTTCTGCTCATAGCCAAGACCGGCTGTTCTGTGACATTTTCCAACACCAAAAGAGGTTAATTATAGCCCATTTTTCACTAAAGGAACGACTTACCTTTGATAACAAAAATTAGAAATAGCCCAAATAAAGTGAACTCTCCCATCAGACTACACCCAATTAGGTGATTGTGGTCCGAGGTGTGTTTTGCCTTCAAATGATGTGCTCAATGCATGGTATTCATATTATAAGTTATTGTAGCATTCTGGATGAGAAACGAATGAGTCTACTTGACCTTTTATTTTATTTTATTATAGGCTTGAAGCCTGTGTGTTTTTAATTAACCGTATATTAAGAATTACACAAAAGGAGACATTGACTTAAACTTTTACCGAAGTAAGGTAAAGTTGTTTCAGTTCGGACTTTCTCCAGAAAATGTTTGATAGTTAGAAAATATTTGATTCCGTTTTGTGCCATTTATAGCCATTTCACAAAGTTACACCATGATATTGCTTGGTTTGTGCATATAAACCCTTCGAAAGATAATTTGCAATAGAGGGGCTAACAACTTTTAGTGTGAAATTAGCTTTTAAAGGCACTTCAACGCGCACATTCTTGAATGATGGAATAGGAATCAAGTGTACAGATAAGAAGATACCAGAGGCTAAAGAGCGTTTCGTTTTGAGATACGACCTTCTATTCCCTTAATTTGACCAGAGGTCGGTCCATTAGCTGGTATTACATATTTATGACAATATTACATTCAAACACTTGTTTAGTCGTGCCATAAAGACGTGCTTTAGGGCTTCCCTGGCGTCGCATCCCGCTGGGACGCGCGCCCCACTTTCCGAGCACCCCCGGCCTGTCTGGAGAACTACAATACATTCCTCCAGTTCAGCTCATTCCGCAGACATTGGTGTTGTGTATGACAGCATACGGTGGAAACTAATTTGAACATACACGAAATGTTCCCGATTACAATAATCGAAAATTACGCATTTGGTTTATGTTTTTTTCTTCTTCCTGTATTTGTTTAATTGTATAATCATTTGAATCCAAGGATCTATTAAGTTGTTGCGATGTTTGTCGGAATGACATCTGTCCAGAAAGGTAATTTATCTAACCCAGGATTTGCGCGAGGCAGTTGTGTGAGAGTTTCTCCAAGGAGCGACGCTTTCATTGTCGACCAATCGTTACACAGCGCCCCGGACCGAGCGTAAAACCCCCACCAATGGGAAAGCTGGAACCGCTGACGGAGAGAGAAACACGGCGCAACTAATAAGTAATGCCCTGCTGTGGACTATCTCCTCTCATTCTGAACCAATGTCAACAAACAACAACAATAACTGCGACGCGCTCTGCTTTGAGTTTTTTTTTCTTCCTCCAGTGACACAGTTGCTTTGTCTTTTAAGATTGCAGACTAAGAAAACGAGATACTCTCACTTTTATTATTTTGCGCAACTCGTTAAGAGGCGGGAGCTCACTCCCGGACACTGGTCCTTTTTTTTTTGGAAAGCGCGATTTTCGATAGCCGGTTTGGAGCTAAAACAACGTCATTTATTCAAGGACATTTTATTTCCATTAGAAGCAATTGATTGAATCGCCGGCTGTCAACAAGTCTCAGCTGGGGGACGCGTGTGTTGCGTGGGGTCGTGGAGGTAGGCCTGCGTTGGCGGGGTCAATACCCATGATGATGCGACCCACGCTGGCTCAGAACTACCCCCGCACTGGCTTCCCACTGGAAGGTAAAGATCACCAGCAACAAGCACACCTCGCCGTGGGACATATGTACAATATTTAGTAGGGTACCTTTCAATTACACTTGCTCAATTACAACTATTTAGGTGGTTAAGGCTTGTTGGACTTAGAAATAAAATAAGATACAAAACACAAAAAGAAACTAGGGACTCCTTGATTTAATGCAATCCATCTCTTCTTCTCTCTGGATTGTATAAAAATTTAACATAGAATGCTGCTTTTTAGTTGGTAGGCTATATTAATAGTTTATGTAAAATAAATTCAAGCTTGCCGTTTATTTTAAAGTTCTTATTCTCCACTTTCCACTTATTTGGGATGCATCATAATTCTAGCTGATTTCTTATTTGACCTATAGCCTGCAAATTTAAATAGGCCTACTTCTGAAAAGAGTACTCCATATTATAGTAAAGTGGATGTTCGTGCCATTCATAAATTGTAGGCTATACACTCTATTATTGACGTTATTCAGCCCTTCAGTCATCACGTCTTCTTGTCCAGTCTCTACTCCGTTGGGCCAAGGGCGCGTGAACCAACTCGGCGGGGTCTTCATCAACGGCAGACCCCTGCCCAACCACATCAGACACAAGATCGTGGAGATGGCCCACCACGGCATCCGGCCCTGCGTCATCTCCAGGCAGCTGCGCGTGTCTCACGGCTGCGTATCCAAGATCTTGTGCCGGTACCAAGAGACCGGCTCCATCCGGCCCGGGGCCATCGGCGGCAGCAAGCCCAAGGTACCGGACATCTCCGGATGATCATCATGAACTACTCCACCCAACATCCCCCACCCATTCATTTAAATTCAAACATGTTGGTAACAACGAACGAAGGCTATAATATATGTTGTTCCAATAAACGAACTCCTAACCTAAACTACGTTTTTTTTTAATCTTCAAAGCAGGGTGCCACGGCGGAGGTAGAGAAAAGAATAGAGGAGTACAAGCGAGACAACCCGGGTATGTTTAGCTGGGAGATTCGGGATAAATTACTGAAGGATGGCATTTGTGACCGGGACATCGTTCCTTCAGGTAAAGGGATACCTGTGGCTGTCTTCCTGTGTTTCTCCACGGGCAGCAGAGTGACTGTAGACGGCCATACTCCATTAAATCACCTTCTCATTTCAAGCATCACTCTCAGCACCTTTGTCAAACCCCCCGTCTCCAAATATCACTAACCAATCATTACAGAAAACTGGTGTTTTTATATTTGTATTCTCCCCCCTAATGCCAATATAGCCTTAATGTCTGCATTTTGTGTTAGTCCATAAATGTTTATTTTCGCTGCATTAATGTACTATGTAGTCTATGTGTTAGTGATCATATCAACGTATTCAGACGTTGTTTTCGTATTTCGGGTAACATTTTACGCGCTGCTCTTCCCCAGTGAGCTCCATCAGTCGCATCATGCGCTGCAAGTTTGGCGGGAAGCTAGACGAGGAAGAGGATGAGGAGGAACTGGAGAAGAAGGAGTTAGAGGAAAACGAGCGGCGGGCCAAACACAGTATTGAAGGGATCCTGGGTGACAGATGTAAGAGAGATTTATTTTTTTATTAATTCACGTTTGTTCTGGTTGGCCTGGTGGTTCAGCACAATTTTCCCTGTTGTCTTGTCAAAATGCATCACAACGAAAATTGCCCTCATTTGAGAATCATGTGAAATATAGGTACATATATTTCTACTACTTTCATTGCGGGAACTTTGAGCGGCTGTAAACTTGTTGAATGTGGATGAAACCATGGGGGAGAGTGCGGCCTCCTTTGTCGGCGCGATCATAAAATGCGCTCGTTTGTTAGGAATTCTTTATCGACCATATCTTTTGGCTAATGCTTTTCCCTTGAGGTCCACCGTAAATCAAACAGCAGGCAACTGCCTTTTCAGGAGTGTGTCTTTGCAGTGTGTGTGAATGCATACGTGCGCTTGTGTGCGCTTTGCGTTCGTGCGTGTATGGGTGCGTGCGTGTGTGGGTTGCAATAGCGTGTGTGTTGTTCAGCCTATGTCAAGAGGGTCATTAGAGCTTAGAAAGCACATTTCAAATATCACGTGTCTTCTTGCTAAGGTTTTGTAGAAAAGTACAACAGTAGGCCTCTATATATTAATATTTTGGGTGTAAGATTAATATATTGGTGTTATCATGATTATGATTATTATGATTGTTCTGGTTATTATGATTTTTTTGGATGGTTATTATGATTATTGTTATTATGATTATTATTATTGATATTTTTATAATAATAATTATTATTATTATAATAATTAACATAATAATAATAATAATAATTAATATTATTATTATTAGAGCCTAATAAGTGTTTGTAGTGGGGATGTCTGTCGCAGCCTAGTAGTAGCCTATATAATAAGGCCTATTAGTCTCATTATTACACATTTGTTTAATATGATCAAATATATTGTATATTCGTTGTGTAGCCTACTCGTCTATTGAATAGATATACATTCACCGCAGGAATATTGCTGCCATAACGAAAAGCAACGACCCTGCCTTCGCAGGATTTCTCAATGCGATGGACAGAGAGAGAAACTGACGCACTTTTACGCGCAGTGCAGCTGAGTCCAGGACAGTAAAAAACAATCGGGCAGTTTGACGGGACACAAAAAAAAAAAACCGTCCCCCAAATGAGTTGATCAAATATTTGTATAGCAGCTCCATCCCTCACAAAGACGGGCCGCGCGCAAACAATTGGACACTTGGGGATGAACTTGGGAGACAAAGGCGGGGGAGTCCATTGAGGCTCGCGCTTCGGTGGCGCGAGGACAAAAGGCAGCTCAGGAGCAGCTCGGCCCCCATAAAGGAAGGCAACCTGTTTATAATTCAGCCAGAATGGGGAGAGGAGATCTCCTCCACAAAGGCCCGAGAAAAGACATTATAAGGCAGCCACGGAGGATGAATTATTCAGGGAGTAGCCAGTAGCTGCTCCGCCGGGTTCTGCTGAGCGTTCAGTGGGAGGAAAATGGCAGTTTTTTGCCTACAAAATGTTTCTTTTTGGATCGGTTAAAGAAGCTGGCCGCTATTCACGAGGACAATTGAGGCCTCTGAAATCTACTCACGTACGAGCGCGTGCTCGACCCACATGACACACACGCACACTTACGCGCATATAGGCTGCGTGCACGCACAGAAAATCTCGTACGTGCACTCGCTCACCTAAATCCCACAGCAGAAATCAGAAACATATAAGCGTTTGCTAACTGAAAAGAAAAGTAAGAGCTTCTTATGAAAGCCAGCTTTAATGGGACATTTCCCAGGGAGAGATAACATGAGGACGTTGGTGGAAATAGCCGTATGCAGTAACTTGCAGAACACATATCACATCACTTTAGGAGATAAGGCCTTTGGTGTGTAATTGTATTGATGTTATCATAACCTGTCTAGGCTACATAATAGGTCTAGAACGACCTTGATGGCCTTAGAGGAACCCGATGATATTGAGATGTTTACAAGATTATTCATATTTTATTTTTGTCAAAAGAAAAAAAAGACTATTGCTTAAAATGGTATATGCCCATACATTTTTCCAGAATGCTGCTACAAATAACTATTGCCTCCAGCGAATGCGCTGTCTTTAATGGATTCTTTGATGATACTCAGTTTTGTCCCTTTGAACATTAATAATGTCTTCTAAATGATGTGGATATTGTGCTATGTCACATTTAATGACTAAGGGAGTGTATTAAAGAGTGCTCGGGTGAATGGGGACCAATGTTCTCCCTCGAGAGCTCAGGCCTGGCCTCGAGCGGCGCTTCACAATGGGACCCCGCCACTCGTCATGCGCGCAGCTCCGAAATGCACCCCCTCTCGCGCTCCAAATCTCTTCAAGCAGATTAAATCGCCTCTTTTATTTCATCTCACTTTCATCCGGGGAGCGAGCCCGCCTCTCTCCCTCCCCGGCGCCCGCGGCGCAAACTCGGCATATCCGGAGTCCGTCCTCCGGCCAACGACGGAAAGTCGGACAAAGTCGCTGTATTGCCACACGTTTCGAATTAACTTATATCTTAAGAATTTTCCCTGTATCATTTATTAGTTAATATAATCATCGTATTATTATTGTTATTATTAATATCAAACCATCTATATTGTAACTATCTAACTTTCGCATTTCATCGCCGACTTAAGCACTGAAGGCATGAAGTCTTTCGGTACCAAAGTCCTTTAGTCTATATAAAAAAGAGAAAGGTTGAACCATGAAGTAGCCTATGCCGGCTTTAACTACACATGTTGCATACTTACTGTGTAAATAAAGTTTTGTTTTGTTATTGTACAATCCGTTCGATACGCTAAACGACTTTTTTTTAATGTATTTAACAAAACGTTGCATAATATCTATGATGATCACAAACAGCCTTAGCCATTGAAAACATGCAGGATTGATCATAAATTGAATCTTAACATTTTGTACATTTGATGATAAAATTATTTTAAAATATAAAGGAAGAAAGAGAAAAACTGCTTTTGGTAAATATGTTAATTTCCTAAATTGTCGGCCCATTGTAGCCATTATAAAAAATAGATGAAATGTCCAACATTTAGGAAGTGAGAAAGAATGGTCTTGTAAGAGCTGTTATAGCCTGCATCATAATAAGATAACGAGGAGCAGCTAGGCCTATTGCTGGGCCCTGGGCCCTGACATCTTACTCATTAACCTTGGAAACAAAGTTGATGATTGTAGCAGGCCTGCTGGCCCCTGGCCCTCAGCTCCATGCAGCCACAGTGTATCTTTCTTTCAGCGGTGAAATTAGACTAATGATACATACGCGCTTTTTGGAGGGCCTGGACAATTCCATTTAATACACACACACACACACACACACACACACACACACACACACACACACACACACACACACACACACACACACACATGAACTCACACACACACACACACACACACACACACACACACACACACACATGAACTCACACACACATACACACATGAACTCACACATGAACTCACACATGCATGGTTGGAGACAGCACATACACACAATCTTTACACACACACACACACACACACACACACACACACACACACACACACACACACACACACACACACACACACACACACACATTCCACTGCAATGCAAACAGTCCAAAGGGGATAACTTTATTTGGTGAAAGGAGATCCTGGATGGGGCTAATTGAATAAGCCCGGGATCTTTGAGAAAAAAGAAACCCCTAACCATGGTGAGCGCAGTCATCATGTCATCATTTGCTTTATTGAGGCACATTCCTCCATCGTGCCTCCATTCTGCAGCCTCCATTCTCCGCCTCATTGTGTCCAGCGCCCTGGTCAGTTGGCCACAGGGGGACAAAGGGGAGCTGGCAACAGACAATACATGAAAGAGCCATAAAGGTTCAGCTGGCTTTGTTGCAGAAACGGAGCAGGACTTTGTTTGTGTAAATAATGCAGGCAATGAAGACAAACTGAAGTGGGGTACGGGGGGGGGGGGGGTATGGCACACAGCAATGGTTATATGTCGACATAGTCGAGAGGAGGAGAGAAGGAGAGGAGAGGAGGAGAGGAGGAGAGGAGGAGAGGAGGAGAGGAGGAGAGGAGACGAGGAGAAGAGAAGAGGAGAGGAGGAGTGGAGAGAAGAGAGAAGGGAGAAGGGACATAGGTTTGGACAGATGTGATTGTACAGTCTTTATAATTGGAGTGAGATTTATAGGCCCCTCCTGAGCAGTCATGCCCTGTTACAAAAGAAAGGTTGTGAAGTTTTTCAACGGATCAAGTTATAGCCTTTAGAAAAAGAACTTCAACTCATATATAATATTGTTAGATATTTGTTCAAATGTTTATATATGAATATACTGTCTTTTATAGATGATTGATTTTTATTTATTAATATGCATCACAGACCTTATTCCCATTCTGTAGCTTAACGTCTTATTCCTCATATTCTTGAAATGGCCCTGCAACTTCACAACTGTGCACATCAGCTGTGCGCGATGCTGGAAAGTTCAATATTATCGTGCTCAAGAAACACAACGATTAAAGTAGCCCACGCTTTTCACGAATTCGTGCTTAAAACATCTCCATTTACCACGATGTCATCGATTCGGCTGTCACATTTCAATTAACCTTTCATGCTTTCTTGTACTCCAGTGTGTTGTAAGTTGCCATTCGCAGCTCTGCCGTGACAAAATGGTGGCCAAGCGGGACGTAATATTGGCTAGGAGACAGGGCCCTGAGCCGAGTGTGTGGTGAAGAGGGCTCTGTCCGTCTCCTCGCCTTGTCTGGAGCAAGAATGTGTCACAACTTTACTGTGGCCATGGGCACTGGGGAGGGGGGAGGGGGGGGAGGGGGGGAGGGGGGAGGGGGGGGGCGAGGGGGCATAAGGGGCCAAGCAGTGAGCACCCTCGGGCAGTCACTCTCTCTCTCTCTCTCCCTCGCTCTCTCCTTCTCTCTTCTGTTCTCCTCACTCGCCCTCTCCCCTGCTCCATACTCCTCTCTCCCATACTCTCCCTCCCTCTCTCTTGTGCGCTAATATACGTGCATGCACGATGACTATCTGAGCACGCAAACATAGAGATCTGACAAATGAATGGGCACTCGATGCCCCCCCCCCCCCCCCCCCCCCCCCCCACCATACCCACACACCCTTATTGTGACCCTCTGATATCCATTCAAGGGGCAATTAATGAATGCACACTAACTTTGAAGTCAGGGTGATTTTTGTGAGGGGCGAGGGAAGGGGGGCGGCTAGTGTGTGGGTGTGTGTGTGTGTTTGTGTGTGTGTGGGTGTGTGTTTGTGTGTGTGGGTGTGTGTGTGTGTGTTTGTGTGTGTGGGTGTGTGTATGTGTGTGTGTATGTGTTTGTGTGTGTGTGGGTGTGTGTTTGTGTGTGTGGGTGTGTGTATGTGTGTGTGTTTGTGTGTGTGTGTGTGTGTGTGTGTGTTTGTGTGTGTGTGTGAGTGTCATGGTTTTGATATGGGGTATCCCCCCCAGATACACACACATACGCACACACACCCTTCGACCCCCCCCCCCCCCCCCCCCTTGTGGAGGAGCCATGTTGAGCTCCATGAGACGGTTTGAAGTGAGAGAGTGAAAGGAGCCGGAGAAGGTCAAGTAGGATGGACGGCCATAGAATAAGAGCCTCTTTATCCGCTGCAGGGAGGCAATAAATGCACAAGAAGGCTGGCAGGAGAGGGTGTGTGTGTGTGTGTGTGTGTGTGTGTGTGTGTGTGTGTGTGTGTGTGTGTGTGCACATGCGTGTGTGTGTGTGTGTGCATGTGTGTTTGTGTGTATGTGTGTATGTGTGTGTGTTGATAAGCTTGTGGGAAAGTGTTTTTTAAGAAAATACTTCAGTTCAGAAAGTTTGCAGAAATGATTTACCTTGATTTCTGACCAGAATCGGACATTTCTGCATTATATATTATAGTGAATGGCATATATGGTAAAAAAAAAAGAAAAAAGAAGAAGAATTAAAACAAACTAGTGAATTTGAGTAGAAATTGGCTAGCCCAAGTTTGTACTAGATGTGTTCTAGTGTGTGTGTTTCTTAAGCACGTTTCCCATACGTCTGTGGGAGCCCCGTGAAGGCTGATGTGGAGGGGCGTGGTCAGAGACGGGCAGCTGTCAATCAGCAGGGCTTTGTTACTTAGCATGAGGTCAGGACCATGCGCTGTGTTAATCACAAATCACTGACCAATACTAAATCTGACATGTTGAAGGTGTTTCATATACTTACATACTTATGTACTACACAAAATACATCGCTTTTTAAGTCTCCAAAATAAAAATAAACACAGTGTTTTTTCTTGCTGTAAAAAGTCTAAATGTGAGTCATATACAGACGTCCAGTCTGTGGATTGCTCTGCAGGTGTATTCTTGGATGTCTTATTTATTTATTATTCAGCTTTATTCATGGCTGTTCACTTCGGACCTCAGAAAATGGCTACTCACTGTCAGCTCCAGGAAGTCAAATTATGGGAGGGATTGGCACCCACAACCCGTCTGCGGTACATTTGAACATGCCATAGTTCCTGGCAGGAGATACTGGAAAGAGAATGGTTTTAGATTTCCTCCTGTATTTCCTGTGTTTTCTGTTTCCATGGCATGTTGCTGGTTTCCATGGTATCTTGCTATTTTCTACGGCCTGTTGCTGGTTTCTATGGGATGTTGCTGGTCTCTATCGGATGTTGCCGGTCTCTATGGGATGTTGCTGGTCTCTATTGGATGTTGCTGGGTTCTATGGGATGTTGCTGGTCTCTATGGGATGTTGCTGGTCTCTATCTGATGTTGCTGGTCTCTATTGGATGTTGCTGGTTTCTATGGAATGTTGCGTTCTCTATTGGATGTTGCTGGTCTCTGGCATGTTGCTGGTTTTTATGGGGTGTTGCGTTCTCTATTGGATGTTGCTGGTCTCTATGGGATGTTGCTGGTCTCTATGGGATGTTGCTGCTTTGTATGGGATGCTGCTGGTCTCTATGGCATGTTGCTGGTCTCTATGACATGTTGCTGGTCTCTATGGGATGTTGCTGGTCTCTATGACATGTTGCTGGTCTCTATGGGATGTTGCTGGTCTCTATGACATGTTGCTGGTCTCTATGGGATGTTGTTGGTCTCTGTTGGATGTTGCTGGTCTCAATGGCATGTTGCTGGTCTCTATGACATGTTGCTGGTCTCTATGGGATGTTGCTGGTCTCTATGACATGTTGCTGGTCTCTATGGGATGTTGTTGGTCTCTGTTGGATGTTGCTGGTCTCTATGGCATGTTGCTGGTCTCTATGACATGTTGCTGATCTCTATGACATGTTGCTGGTCTCTATGGGATGTTGCTGGTCTCTATGGAATGTTTACGGTCTCTATGTGATGTTGCTGGTCTCTATGTGATGTTGCTGCTCACTATTAGATGTTACTGGTCTCTATGGGATGTTGCCTTCTCTATCGGTTGTTGCTGGTTTCTATGTGATGTTGCTGGTCACTATTGGATGTTACTGGTCTCTGTGGGATGATTTGTTCTCTATTGGATGATGCTGGTCTCTATCGGATGTTGCCAGTCTTCATGGGAGGTTGCTGGTCCCTATTAAATGTTGCTGGTTTCTTTTAAATGTTGCTGGTTTCTATTGGATGTTGCTTAAATCTATGGTATGTTGACGTCTATTGGATGTTGTTGGTCTCTGTTGGATGTTGCTGGTCTCTATGGGATGTTGCTGGTCTCTATGACATGTTGCTGGTCTCTATGGGGTGTTGTTGGTCTCTATGGCATGTTTACGGTCTCTATGTGATGTTGCTGGTCTCTATGGGGTGTTGCTGGTCTCTATGTGATGTTGCTGGTCTCTATGTGATGTTGCTGGTCTCTATGTGATGTTGCTGGTCTCTATGTGATGTTGCTGGTCTCTATGTGATGTTGCTGGTTTCTATGGGATGTTGCTGGTCTCTATGGCATGTTTACGGTCTATCGGATGTTGCCGGTCTTCATGGGAGGTTGCTGGTCCCTATTAAATGTTGCTGGTTTCTATTGAATTTTGCTGGTTTCTATTGGATGTTGACGTCTATTGGATGTTGTTGGTCTCTGTTGGATGTTGCTGGTCTCTATGGGATGTTGCTGGACTCTGTTGGATGTTGCTGGTCTCTGTTGGATGTTGCTGGTCTCTATGGGATGTTGCTGGTCTCTGTTGGATGTTGCTGGTCTCTATGGGATGTTGCTGGACTCTGTTGGATGTTGCTGGTCTCTATGGGATGTTGCTGGACTCTGTTGGATGTTGCTGGTCTCTGTTGATGTTGCTGGTCTCTGTTGGATTTTCCTGGTTTCTATGGGATGTTGACGTCTATTGGATGTTGTTGGTGTCTGTTGGATGTTGCTGGTCTCTATGGGATGTTGCTGGACTCTGTTGGATGTTGCTGGTTTCTATGGGATGTTTACGTCTCAATGGGATGTTGCTGGTTTCTGTTGGATTTTCCTGGTTTCTATGGGATGTTGACGTCTGTATTGGATGTTGACGTCTCTATTTGATGTTCCTGGTCTCTATGGGATGTTGCTGGTCCCTGTGGGAAACATAGAGAAAGACAGTGAGTCAAGGCTAGGCATCCCCTGTGGCTCTGACTCCATCCATGTTCCCAGCTTCAGAAAGGTCAGAGGGCATCGTGGGGTCGCTCTGCCCCGCTGGCCCAGCACAGGAAGTACCACACAGGAAGTGGGGTTAGACACACATTTAGCTACACATGACAGGTAGCCGTGTCCTCCCTGAACACTCAAACAGGACTTGTCACTGTGATTGATGACCAACACACTTAAGTGTGAAGTTTGTTTTATTTGTTTCTTCATGTCCATTCATCTTCTCTTTATGACGCCTGACCAGCAGACCAGTGGCCCCTGGTCCGCACAGTGGCCCCTGGTCCGCACAGTGGCCCCTGGTACGCACAGTGGCCCCTGGTCCGCACAGTGGCCCCTGGTCCGCACAGTGGCCCCTGGTCCGCACAGCGCTACAGTTGGAACGTTCCGGGAGTGAGCATGTGGACAAATTAGCTGGTCGTAATGAGCACACAGACACAGACAACAAATGCATGTACACACAATCTCTCTCTCCTTCTCTCTCTCTCTCTCTCTCTCTCTCTCTCTCTGTCTCTCTCGCTGTCTCTCTCTCTCTCGCTGTCTCTCTCTCTCTCCTCTTTATGGACCTTCACAGCACAGCTGTGAAGGTCAGTGGTCCTCTTTAGCAAGTCAAGAACATCCTCCTCCTTCCACCACACACACACACCACACACACACGCACACCGCACACACACCACACACACACACACACACACACAACCACACACACACACACACACACACACACACACACACACACACACACACACACACACACAGACACACACACACACACACACACAGACACACACTACACACAAACACACACACTCACACACACCACACCACACACACCAAACCCCGCCAAAAAACAGATGCCCAGATGGGCCCATAAGCTGTCAGTTGAGCCATTATGGGCAGGCATCTGCCCTGACTTCTATGTACTGCTTAATGCAGTGGGCCAGTCACTCAGGAGCCGCCTGGCCCGCCCACACAAATACACCACTTGTCTCCCCTGCCTTTTGTTTTGTTTTGGGGGCCTTTTCTCTTTCTCTTTTTTGTTTTGAAGGGCGGGGGGCAACATGTCACAATTTACCACTGAACAACACCTCCCCATCCCGAAGGAGTTGCTCACTTGACCAGGGAAGGGGGTAAACAGCAACACATATGGTCACTGGACTCCCCCTGGACCACCAAATCTCTCTCTCTCTCTCTCTCTCTCTCTCTCTCTCTCTCTCTCTCTCTCTCTCTCTCTCTCTCTCATTAATGCATAAACACACACTCACACACACA
>JACYXH010000719.1:1130136-1132636 GCA_026745465.1 Lota lota
CTCTGCTCCACCCTGCTCCACCCTATTCCACCCTGCTCCACCCTATTCCACCCTGCTCCACCCTATTCCACCCTGCTCCACCCTGCTCCGCCCTGCTGTATGCTGTAGTAATTTTGTCTCTGCTTGTTTACCATTTGTTCCAGGTCCATAGCTGTTTTGTCTCGTATGTGTGTGTGTGTGTGTGTGTGTGTGTGCACGTGTGTGCATCTGTGTGTGTGTGTGTGTGTGTGCGTCTGTGTTTATCGTTATGCATCACTGTCTATGCAGCTGTGCAGTTTCTTGTGCACCGTTAGGAAAAAAAACGGCACGTCCATAAAAGGGCAATCTTCAAGTGTGTGAAACTGGTAAACACTCAAAGAAAGCAAAACGTCTCTGCTTTGCTCTTCTTTTGAAAACATTTGACTCACCACCCCCCCCCCCCCCCCCCCCCCCCCCCATAGCTGAATGTTTCTTTAGCAAATTGCTGCTAATGCATGTTGAGTTGACTCTGTTGGTGTGGCGAGGGGAGAAGGGCCCAAGGGGTCTAGAGGATCAGTTTCACATGGGGGGGGCCCGCAGCTATTTGGCTTCTCTTGTATTTCATTGTTGCTTTCGAGCGGGGAACTAATACAGGGTTGCACACAAAACGTCCCCTAGCTGGGGGAGAAGTAACGCAATGAAGCCCAAACCTGGGGCAGCATGGCGTCTGAAGAGCAGGAGCGGGGCTTATAGGAGGACCGGATGAAGAGCAGGAGCGGGGCTTATAGGAGGACCGGATGAAGAGCAGGAGCGGGGCTTATAGGAGGACCGGATGAAGAGCAGGAGCGGGGCTTGTAGGAGGACCGGATGAAGAGCAGGAGCGGGGCTTATAGGAGGACCAGATGAAGAGCAGGAGCGGGGCTTATAGGAGGACCAGATGAAGAGCAGGAGCGGGGCTTGTAGGAGGACCAGATGAAGAGCAGGAGCGGGGCTTATAGGAGGACCAGATGAAGAGCAGGAGCGGGGCTTATAGGAGGACCAGATGAAGAGCAGGAGCGGGGCTTATAGGAGGACCAGATGAAGAGCAGGAGCGGGGCTTATAGGAGGACCAGATGAAGAGCAGGAGCGGGGCTTATAGGAGGACCAGATGAAGAGCAGGTGCGGGGCTTATAGGAGGACCAGATGAAGAGCAGGAGCGGGGCTTATAGGAGGACCAGATGAAGAGCAGGAGCGGGGCTTATAGGAGGACCAGATGAAGAGCAGGAGCGGGGCTTATAGGAGGACCAGATGAAGAGCAGGAGCGGGGCTTATAGGAGGACCGGATGAAGAGCAGGAGCGGGGCTTATAGGAGGACCAGATGAAGAGCAGGAGCGGGGCTTATAGGAGGACCGGATGAAGAGCAGGAGCGGGGCTTGTAGGAGGACCAGATGAAGCGCAGGAGCGGGGCTTATAGGAGGACCAGATGAAGAGCAGGAGCGGGGCTTATAGGAGGACCAGATGAAGAGCAGGAGCGGGGCTTATAGGAGGACCAGATGAAGAGCAGGAGCGGGGCTTATAGGAGGACCGGATGAAGAGCAGGAGCGGGGCTTGTAGGAGGACCGGATGAAGAGCAGGAGCGGGGCTTATAGGAGGACCAGATGAAGAGCAGGAGCGGGGCTTATAGGAGGACCAGATGAAGAGCAGGAGCGGGGCTTATAGGAGGACCAGATGAAGAGCAGGAGCGGGGCTTATAGGAGGACCGGATGAAGAGCAGGTGCGGGGCTTATAGGAGGACCGGATGAAGAGCAGGAGCGGGGCTTATAGGAGGACCAGATGAAGAGCAGGAGCGGGGCTTGTAGGAGGACCAGATGAAGAGCAGGAGCGGGGCTTATAGGAGGACCGGATGAAGAGCAGGAGCGGGGCTTATAGGAGGACCAGATGAAGAGCAGGAGCGGGGCTTATAGGAGGACCAGATGAAGAGCAGGAGCGGGGCTTATAGGAGGACCAGATGAAGAGCAGGAGCGGGGCTTATAGGAGGACCGGATGAAGAGCAGGAGCGGGGCTTGTAGGAGGACCGGATGAAGAGCAGGAGCGGGGCTTATAGGAGGACCAGATGAAGAGCAGGAGCGGGGCTTATAGGAGGACCAGATGAAGAGCAGGAGCGGGGCTTATAGGAGGACCGGATGAAGAGCAGGAGCGGGGCTTGTAGGAGGACCGGATGAAGAGCAGGAGCGGGGCTTGTAGGAGGACCAGATGAAGCGCAGGAGCGGGGCTTATAGGAGGACCAGATGAAGAGCAGGAGCGGGGCTTATAGGAGGACCAGATGAAGAGCAGGAGCGGGGCTTGTAGGAGGACCAGATGAAGAGCAGGAGCGGGGCTTATAGGAGGACCGGATGAAGAGCAGGAGCGGGGCTTATAGGAGGACCGGATGAAGAGCAGGAGCGGGGCTTGTAGGAGGACCAGATGAAGAGCAGGAGCGGGGCTTATAGGAGGACCGGATGAAGAGCAGGAGCGGGGCTTATAGGAGGACCGGATGAAGAGCAGGAGCGGGGCTTGTAGGAGG
>JACYXH010000719.1:1137636-1147636 GCA_026745465.1 Lota lota
ACGTGGTGAACTAAGTGAAAATAATGTTTAGTCTACAGTGTATTACTGAATTAAACAGATTAAACCCCTGATATAGCCTCCTCATAGTGTAGAGATGTAAATAATGTTTAGTCTACAGTGTATTACTGAATTAAACACATTAAACACCTGATATAGCCTCCTCATAGTGTAGAGATGTAAATAATGTTTAGTCTACAGTGTATTACTGAATTAAACAGATTAAACCCCTGATATAGCCTCCTCATAGTGTAGAGATGTAAATAATGTTTAGTCTACAGTGTATTACTGAATTAAACACATTAAACCCCTGATATAGCCTCCTCATAGTGTAGAGATGTAAATAATGTTTAGTATACAGTGTATTACTGAATTAAACAGATTAAACCCCTGATATAGCCTCCTCATAGTGTAGAGATGTAAATAATGTTTAGTCTACAGTGTATTACTGAATTAAACAGATTAAACACCTGATATAGCCTCCTCATAGTGTAGAGATGTAAATAATGTTTAGTCTACAGTGTATTACTGAATTAAACAGATTAAACCCCTGATATAGCCTCCTCATAGTGTAGAGATGTAAATAATGTTTAGTCTACAGTGTATTACTGAATTAAACAGATTAAACCCCTGATATAGCCTCCTCATAGTGTAGAGATGTAAATAATGTTTAGTATACAGTGTATTACTGAATTAAACAGATTAAACATCTGATATAGCCTCCTCATAGTGTAGAGATGTAAATAATGTTTAGTCTACAGTGTATTACTGAATTAAACAGATTAAACCCCTGATATAGCCTCCTCATAGTGAAGTGAATGCAGAGCGTGAACGAGAGAAAGATCCTTAATGGCCTGGTGTGGTCTTTGGTCATCGTTGATTGGATGAAGAAGGTTCATACTTACTGAACCTGATGAAGCACGGAGGATGAATGAGTATGCAGCAAAATACAAATAAAAAAGATGACCACTTAGATTATTCTCACATTATCCGTACATGAATATATATAAGTTAAAATCAGTGATTATATTATCTAATCACTTATATTAAACGGAGGGTCCCAAGGCGTTTTGTGGCAAGGCAGAAGAACTCTGTAATAGGCAGAAAATCCCATTTCAGCTGATCTCTGTGCAGCTCTTTAAAGAATAACAGAAACAATGTTATAACCCTCTAACATGCAGGCATGCACGCACACACACGTAAGCACACACGCACACACACACACACACACTCAGAAACACACACACTCAGACACACACACACAAACACGCAAGCACGCACGCACACACACACACACTCAGACACACACACACATGCACTCACATACGCACACACGTGCACGCACAAACACACACACACACACACACGCAAGCGCATGCAGGCATACACTCACTCACACACACGCACGCACACACACATACGCATGCACACACACTCAGACAAACACACACACTCAGACACACACATACACACACATATACACACGCACACACACACACACACACACGCATGCACGCACACACACACACACACGCAAGTGCATGCAGGCAAACACTCACACACACACACAAACACACACACACACACACTCAGACACACACACACACACACACACAAACACAAATGGATAAGAGTCACAGGTAGAAAGAGTAAACTGTTATGGCAAATATTTTTTGAATAATGGAATAGAATGTAATATTCAACAGTAAGTACTGTAAGTACTTACTAATGTAAGTTAGTATGAGGACTATGGATTTTGTTCTCCTAATTAATTTATAATTATATAGCAACATATTATATAATCGCTTACTTTGGCTTCACCCAACCAATATCTGGATTCTTATCAAATAACAGGACATAGGTTGTTATGTTAAAACTACAATTCTAACAATTGTACAAAATCGATATATACTTATTTAACATATCATCTGAAGTCACACGAGAATTCAGAGCGGCCGCAAAGCGTATGTGTTTGAGCGCGTTTTCAAACCGAACGACTAAATCTCGAGTTGTGGCCGGATGGGGTCTCGTTTCCCCTCCTCCCTCTGAGCGTATCCCTGATCTCCATCCACCGTGTTCCAGGCTCCCTTTACATCCCCGCTGGTTTACACCGTCACCATGCAAGTCAACGCCCATCTATAACTAAAACAAACCACGGCGGTGAAGCCTCTGAAACAGGCTTTGAGTCTGGGTAGACTAGGGCCCAAAGGTGAATTACATGCCATTGCAATACGTCATTCTGCAATGAGCTTTTATCCTATACGACTCAGAATAAGCACATTTTCCATTAGTAATATGTGCGCAGACACAGACTACTGCATTATTGCTCCAATGCATTCTTAAAAAAAACAAAACAGGGCTCCGCTTGTAGGGTCTAGACATGACAAGGGTGATCATATTTATATGAAACGCACGCACACAGACACACACACACTCAGACACACACACACTCAGACACACACACACACACACACTCAGACACACACACACTCAGACAGACACGCACACACACACACACACACACACACTCGGGGCTAATCGCAACAACATTCTTAAAATTCTCCCCCCATACATTCCTCCATAGTGGAGCGCAGGTTCACAGGAGAGAGGTAGAGGACGAGTGTCCTGTGGTCTCAGATGTTATATTTCACAGGACAGAGGTAGAGGACGAGTGTCCTGTGGTCTCAGATGTTATATTTCACAGGACAGAGGTAGAGGACGAGTGTCCTGTGGTCTCAGATGTTATATTTCACAGGACAGAGGTAGAGGACGAGTGTCCTGTGGTCTCAGATGTTATATTTCACAGGACAGAGGTAGAGGACGAGTGTCCTGTGGTCTCAGATGTTATATTTCACAGGACAGAGGTAGAGGACGAGTGTCCTGTGGTCTCAGATGTTATATTTCACAGGACAGAGGTATGGTCTGCGGTCTCAGATGGTCCTCTATACGTCCCCCACATTCTCTCTGTCAATGCACTCCCAGAATGCACTGCTTTCAACGGTATTACCGCTCGTATCCATGAACCATGGTAACCCATGACTACGAACAAGGAGAGAGGCTGAGAGCTATAGAGAGCGAGAGCTATAGAGAGCGAGAGAGAGAGAGAGAGAGAGAGAGAGAGAGAGAGAGAGAGAGAGAGAGAGAGAGAGAGAGAGAGAGAGAGAGAGAGAGAGAGAGAGAGAGAGAGAGAGAGAGAGAGAGAGAGAGAGAGAGAGAGAGAGAGAGGCTGAGAGCAAGAGAGCGAGAGAGAGAGAGAGAGAGAGAGACTGAGACCTATAGAGAGAGAGAGGCTGAGAACGAGAGAGAGAGACTGAGAAAGAATATGGGAACACAGCTTTATATTTAATATTTAAAAGGTAAATGTCTCTTGGAAGCACAACTCCCTGCTCCAAATCAACATGGACTCCTTCTTTCAAGTCTCCCCCACCCCAACCCTTAACCCCCAACCCTCCCCCGTAGTTGGGAAATTATTTAAGCAGCACCATGTGTGTATGTGGATGTAGAATAATATGTCACTTAGAGGGCCAAGAGGGCCCAAAGAGTAGCGTAGACCTGCTTCTTATTAGGACATCCAGAGGAGCCCTGGGGGCCATGCACTACTCAGAGAGAGAGAGAGAGAGAGAGAGAGAGAGAGAGAGAGAGAGAGAGAGAGAGAGAGAGAGAGAGAGAGAGGGGGAGAGAGAGAGAGTGCGAGAGAGAGAGAGGGAGAAGGAGAGGGAGATGGAGAGAGGGAGATGGAGAGAGAGAGGAGAGAGGGAGAGAGAGTGCGAGAGAGAGAGAGGGAGAAGGAGAGGGAGATGGAGACAGAGGAGAGAGGGAGAAGGAGAGGGAGATGGAGAGAGAGGAGAGAGGGAGAAGGAGAGGGAGATGAGAGAGAGAGAGAGGAGAGAGGGAGATGGAGAGAGAGAGAGGAGAGAGGGAGAAGGAGAGAGTGGCTACAGAGAGAAGGTGGATATGACGCATTTAAAAGGTGGCAGCAGGTCAAAATGATGTGTAAGGTGGTCTTCATCACCAGCGCATTCTGGGAACACTTGATTGATGACGGACAGATGCGGTTCTTCTTAAGCGTGTGTGTGTGTGTGTGTGTGTGTGTGTGTGTGTGTGTGTGTTTGTCTTTATGTCAAAGTGGTCGGCATGTGTGCATATGTGCACACATGGAAAGGGGGGGGGGGTTGTTTTCAAGTTGGTTTTGACCCAATCGGCAGACGGATCGCCCCACGGCTCTTTTCCGTCGTTCACCCGCCAAAGATCCCCCCCCCCCCCCCCCCCCCCCCGTTCCCCTAAATGTGATTATCTAGCCACTAATAAAGAGCAGGTCAACAGCCTAGGCCTGTTCCCAGTCCATGTTCCTGTCCTCCAGCTGAGGGGAGCCTGTGTCTCAGCAGCCCTATCTCCAGTGTATCTCCAGTGTATCTCCAGCGTATCTCCAGTGTATCTCCAGCGTATCTCCAGCGTATCTCCAGTGTATCTCCAGTGTATCTCCAGCGTATCTCCAGTGTATCTCCAGTGTATCTCCAGCGTATCTCCAGTGTATCTCCAGCGTATCTCCAGTGTATCTCCAGTGTATCTCCAGTGTATCTCCAGCGTATCTCCAGCGTATCTCCAGCGTATCTCCAGTGTATCTCCAGCGTATCTCCAGCGTATCTCCAGTGTATCTCCAGTGTATCTCCAGTGTATCTCCAGTGTATCTCCAGCGTATCTCCAGCGTATCTCCAGTGTATCTCCAGCGTATCTCCAGTGTCTCTCCAGTGTATCTCCAGTGTATCTCCAGCGTATCTCCAGTGTATCTCCAGTGTATCTCTGTCCCAGGAGATATGTCTTATCACAGGGTTCTCCTGAGTGGCGGCGGGGGGAACTTTAAAATAAGTGGAGCCTTTAGTCTGAGACAAATTGCCTAATTCTTCCTCTTTGGTGCTAGCTTGCCGCTCTCTCTCTCTCTCTCTCTCTCTCTCTGTCTCTCTCTGTCTCTGTCTGTCTTTCTCTCTGGCGGTGTGATGAATGGCCTTGCTATAAACCTTTTGATGGAGATTTTCTTAGTTTGTGTGTGTGCGCGTGTGTGTGTGCGCGCGTGCGTGTGTGATGACACGGTGTGCATATCTGGTATACAGTTAAGCATAGTAATATTCATTTCCGAGGCCTCGTCCAGAAACGGACCAACCAACACCCAGTATCTCCCCTTCTCACTACAGATCAGACGCCATTCATAAACACTCCTTCACCCAACTTTAAGCTAGCGTTGCCAGCACATTCCTGCCTACGATGACTGAATAACAACCATAACAATGAGGTGCCTCCCCAGGTGATGGGTCTCCTGAGCCCCGGTGGCGCCCCCCTCCAGCCCCAGAGCGACTACCCCCTGTCCCCGCCCCCCTCCAGCTGCAGCCAGCGCCTGGAGCACATGAAGGGCCTGGAGGGGGGCCCCCAGCCCTACTGCCCGGCTTCCTACGGGGCCTACGGCGTGGACCACGTGGCCTCCTACCAGTACGGCCAGTATGGCCAAGGTGAGGTTCCCGCACACATTCTAACAAACACTTAAGGTCGGGGCTGATGTCGCCTCAGATGTCCGCGTCAGTGTCTGGGGTCTCAAGACACGCGGTTTGTAGAGTCGGGAGGGCCAAGATTCTTTCAAGCCATTTGGATATTACTGAGCCTGACTCCTGCGGTGTAAGGGGGGGTGGGGGGGGGGGGGGGGGGGGGGGGGGTGGGGGGCTGAGACTGACATCGGCGATTACCGTAGCAACGGTGCCAAAGGGGAAAAAACGGCCCATTCCCCGTAACGGATGACTCACATATCTGGAATCAAATGTCGACGATCAGACTCATACCCATGGTTTCCTTCCTTGCCATTTGAAACGGCCTGAACGGCTACCCCCAGAGCACCAAGTCCCTTTGTCTAAACGTCCAAAAACCAAGGCTTTAAACGGGGGCCGGGCCCTCTCAGGCCCCCGTTTAGGTAGAAATGACTGCTTCACTAGAGAGGGGTCGACAAAACCAGCAGCGATCAGACAAATACACCTCGCCGACCTACTTCCTGTCTGCGTGAGTGGACAGGAAGTTTTCAGAGAAGGCTAATCTGGTCGCATGGTCTTCATGTGTGGACCCCTGCATGTTCCCAGTCGCCTAGCGGGGACACCTTAACTGAGACCAGTCGAAAAATGTGTACTGCATTAGTGCATTATACGAAGAAAATAAATAAAACATATAAATAAATAAATATATTTATATATA
This sequence comes from Lota lota, assembly GCA_026745465.1. Taxonomy (NCBI): domain Eukaryota; kingdom Metazoa; phylum Chordata; class Actinopteri; order Gadiformes; family Lotidae; genus Lota; species Lota lota. The sequence goes on from JACYXH010000719.1 coordinate 1,143,862, forward strand.
TATATATATAGACCAATAATGATGTTATATCAATATTACATTAATATATCTGAGTGACTATCGTCTACAACATTATCGACTTTAGCAGCTGAAATTAAAATATTCTTATGCAGTGGTTTGAGAGTATTGTTTTTGCGTTGTCAAGGAAACATTTGCTTGGACAGTTCTGTTTAACATTTTTTTATGTTGGATTTATAGCGCATTGATTTGTAAATGATTTGTTCATTTCATTAAATTAAGGTTAACTAATGGTACGCTCTTGAATTATACAATTAAGGACTTGGTTTAAAAGTTGTCTGAACCAATAAATGAGAACACAAAACCTAACAATATATAACCTTATTAAGTGTGTCTGAGATTAGTTTCGTTCTGGATTAAAGGGACCTACATCATAATACATTTCTGACCCAATACTAAACCATACTAATACATTTAGCCAAATGTATTCTATGTATTTATGTATTGTATTCAACATTTTAAGACAAGCTTGTAGTGGGAGGTTTAAGGGCATGTGTGGGAATATTCACAGAGTAGTAGGATTTCAATTAGGGCGATGTGTAGAGATGCAGCCAAGCCAGTCCCAGTTAATCTATTTAATTTGTAATTATTTTTATAAAATAAAAGAATACATATATAATAAGGTCAAGTAAAATAAACAGATAAACGTTTTTAAGGTTTTAAATTATGTGAGTTTGTGTGAGCAGGGACCTTTGAGTCAAGTCATTTGGGATAGCGTTAGCCACAGTTAGCCACAGAGTCGACATCAGCGTAATGTGCGTCCACAGTAATACAAGATGGCCGCCCCTCAGCTAGGATCTACCTGTGTCCAACAGGGAGGGGGCCACTTCACTTCAAATTACCGTTAGTACCAGGGTTAACGTTGACTTCAAACAAACCCCTTCCAGAAATATGGAAGAAAACATTTCTTTTTTTTTTCGCGGCCTGATTATAGTAGCTGCCCCCTTTCCCCCCCGATTACGGTCCGTAGGGGGTTAACCAATCAGGTTCATCAACTGAGCGTGTGACTACCCTCTCTCTCTCTGTACACTAAAACTGCCTCAGCGGCAGCTATCCAAGGAACATCTGAGTTAGCATCCGAGAGCGGTAACTGTCTAATGACTAATCTAGCTGGGATCTCTATGAGTTGTGAGGGCATCACACAGGAAACACCCTCAGTACGTTGCATTTGATAAGCCTTCACACGCACACGCACACACACACGCACACACACACTGTTGCAAGCCTGAGTGGTGCATCTTGATGTGGTTAATCAGCGTGAGGATAGCCGGCGTGCGGCTGGCCCTGCGGAGGCGGAGGAAGGGCTGTTCCAGGGGGCTGGGCGGATCCTAATGGCCTCTGGCAGCGCGACTATTGGAAACAGGTGGCGTTGGTGAGGTCAGCTGGGGAACCAGTATCAGACAGTGCTGTACACCGGTTGCAAGTTACACGGGGCTAGGCTAGGCTAGCTTTATTTTTTTTATTAGCTACGCAGAGATCAACCTCAACTTTCTCTCGATTTGTATGCAATGCATCTTTAAAGAGCAACATGCAGGTCAATGTTTTGTATCCATTCACATTGTATTCTCATGGAAACTGCCAGCAAGTGCTAAAGGTAATGAGCTAACGTAGCTGCATGGGGCGCGGCGCGCGTTGCGCGATCAGCTCGTAAGGGGAAACCCTGCGTGTGTCAGCCTGCCTCAACGCAGCGCGGACTTGAAGCTGTCCCTCATTCTGCACCAGGTTCTCAACCAGCACCATGTCGGCAGACGATGGCACTCCCCCCGGCCCCAACGTCCAGCAGCGCCGTGATGTCTGTACACCGGTCTGCTCCATCATTTCCTCACACGCTAATTCGTTGGCCAGCCTGCCAGTTTGCGCTTCAGCGTGACCTGTCCACGCCTCACGCTGCGGGATGCCGTTAGCATATGCGACGCTAACATTTGCATATGTGCGTTCGTGAAGACACATCACATGGCTAGATTGTATGTATTTCTTGTCTTACTTTATCATAAAACGAACATGTTGTACTTCACTTAATGACTCCCTTCTTTTCTAGGTGCCCTTCCTTATCTGAGGCCTGAGATCACCTGAAGACCTGGATCCGGATCAGAAGACCTGGATCCGGACCTTAAGACCTGGATCCGGACCTTAAGACCTGGATCTGGACCTGAACCTGAAGACCTGGATCCGGACCTGAAGACCTGGATCCGGACCTGAAGACCTGGATCCGGACCTGAAGACCTGGATCTGGACTTGAAGACCTGGATCCGGACCTGAAGACCTGGATCTGGACCTGAAGACCTGGATCTTGACCTGAAGACCTGGATCTGGACCTGAACGAACACCCATGTGTGAGTGTGAGTGTGTGTGTGTGTGTGCACGGATGGAGTTCTTCAAGTCAATAAGGACCTAAAAAGACCACCATTTACTAGGTACACACACTCTCCAGTGGTGGCCCTTTTTTTTTAGGCATCGCTGGGGGAAAAAGAAGTGCACGAAGAACAAACATAAAAAAGAAAAAATAACTATGAAGAAAATAAATCAAAGACAAAGAGATGTGTCAAGGAACCAGGAATATCAGACCAAAAACCTATTTCACTCACTGAGGAGATCATCAGCAACCAGCCCTAGGACCCTATCGACCACCAGCCCTAGGACCCTATCGACCACCAGCCCTAGGACCCTATCGACCACCAGCCCTAGGACCCTATCGACCACCAGCCCTAGGACCCTATCGACCACCAGCCCTAGGACCCTATCGACCACCAGCCCTAGGACCCTATCGACCACCAGCCCTAGGACCCTATCGACCACCAGCCCTAGGACCCTATCGACCACCAGCCCTAGCCCTCTTGGTTCTTGCTGGGTGGGATTCCACATTCAGTTCCCCCCCCCCCCCCCAGCCCGCTCAGTTCAGAACCAAGATGGCCGCTAGGCGACTACGACCCACTAACCTCCCAGGGAACCCAGGGAATGGGCAGCAGAACCATACGTTGGTTCTACATTGTGGGACCGCAACCTGGGCACATCACCACAGACTTCTCAGCCCTGCAGGCATACCGCTTTGAAGTGCGTGTTTTCATGTCTTACGAGTCACATGAACTTCCAGATATCTCCGAATTAATCTCTGAATCGTGCCTCCTTGAGGTCAAATAAAAAAGATATTTGTGTGTGGGGGGTGGGGGGTGGGGGGGGGGGGTGAAATTGAAGTTTGTTTCGTGATGATCTGCACATCCTAAGCCAGGAGCAGAAGGTCCACAGGGCAAGCAAAAACAAACGGGTAAGCGAGCGCTTGGGCGAGTAAACAAATGTTGTGTGTAATGTACAGCTCAGCTGGGTCTGCCCTTAAGGTTCTCCCCATTCCTTCTCCCTCCTTCCCACCATCCCTCTCCCTCTCTCTCCATCCCTCTCCCTCTCTCTCCATCCTTCTCCCTCTCTCCATCCTTCTCCCTCTCTCTTTCCATCCCTCTCTCTCTCTCTCTCCATCCCTCTCCCTCTCTCCATCCTTCTCCCTCTCTCTCTTTCCATCCCTCTCCCTCTCTCTCTCTTTCCATCCCTCTCCCTCTCTCCATCCCTCTCTCTCTCTCTCTCCATCCCTCTCCCTCTCCCTCTCTCTCTCTCTCTCTCACTCCATCCCTCTCCCTCTCTCCATCCCTTTCTCACCCTCTCTCTCCATCCCTCTCCCTCTCTCCATCCCTCTCTCCCTCTCTCCCTCTCTCTCCATCTCTTTGTCTCCCTCGCTCATCCTGTGGGCTCCATTGATGTTTGGAGACAG
>JACYXH010000719.1:1152636-1262636 GCA_026745465.1 Lota lota
TTTTGACACGAGCGGAGGGAGAGAGGCAGCTAGGCACATGAAACGAGGACGAGGGATCACATACACAGGGGAGCGTGGTTCGTTTTGTTATGGCAGCACATGATGAGCAAGACAGAAATAGGGAGAGAATGGGGGGGGGGGGGTGAGAGAGAGGGGTGGAGAAGAGAAAGCAAGGCAGAAGAAGGAGCGGGAGAGAGAGAGGTAGGAGGGGGAGAAAGAGAGGGAGAGAAAGAGAGATGAGGAAGAGAGAGAGAGGGAGAGGGAGAGGAAGAGAGAGAGAGGAGGAGGAGAGAGAGAAGAGGGAGAGAGAGAGAGAGATAGCAAGGGGAGAAAAAGAGGGAGAGAAAGAGAGACAGGAGGGGGAGAAAGAGAGGAAAAGATAAATAGAGATGAGAAAGAGAGAGAGGAGGGGAGAAAGAGGAGAGATTGGGAGTGCGGTTTATTGTGACAAGTCAGCATGAGAAAAGCAAAACTATTACATTTCTCAAAATGTATAGCAAATAAGTGTGTGTGTGTGTGTGTGTGTACATGTGTGCGTGTGCATGTGTGTGTTTCTTCCTCATCAAAGCAACCAGTAACACAGCATCAGACTGACAGTTTTGTTGGAAAAAACAGAGAAGACAGCCTGACCGCTGGCTAAGGACACAGAGGCGATGGCTTGATGAGGATTCACACACGAGAATCCTCCAATCCCTCGATAGAACAAAGGACAATTTTTATATTTATTTTTACCTTGTCCAGCGACGATCCTCCATTACTACAGGAACTGGTGTCAACATGAAAGGATGACACAGAACTCCTGTAATCTCTCCTGACAGGCCATCTGTTAGCAGACTGCTGAGCAAACCAGCCTTTCCTCAAACTCCTCTGTAGGAAGTCTCCGCACACAGGATGATGCTTTCTGAACTAAAAAACACATTCACAAGCTAAACCCTGCAGGGCATAAACATACACACGTACACACGTACACACATACACATACACACATACACACATACACACGTACACGTACACATACACACGTGCACGTACACACACATACACACGTACACACATACACACATACACACGTACACACATACACATTTACACACATACACTACACACATACACACATACACACGTACACGTACACACGTACACACGTACACACGTACACATACACACGTACACACATACACACATACACGTACACACATACACACGTACACACGTACACATACACACGTACACATACATACATTGCTTTTAACATCCAGCTCTCCTCACCTCTGTCTCTCTCTCTGCTGCTTCATTTGTTTCCTTTCAAATGTTTTAATGTGAACTTCTATTGACTTTATTTTGTTTTTACTCCTGTATTTTGTCTTTCTATACCACGTAAAGGGTCTTTGAGTACTCAGCTATGTAAATAATATGCAAAGTTATCATGCATGCATACAACCATACTTGCAAACTCTTTCATGTGGAGGATACAAAAACACAGTCAGTATCTCCATCTTCATCAGTGTGCCCAGCAGGCTGGCCCTCGTAGGCAGTATTTCAGACTATCTGTTTAGACTTAATGGTATTGGTTATGTATTGAAAACGTTGGAACAGATTGGGGTTGCTGATGCTGGTAGCTATGATGGCCTTGGTAACATCTCCTGCTGGTTTTCAATATCATTAAAATGACCCATAAGTGAAATGATATGTGAAAGAACAGTGCCAGTGATGAAGACGAGGGAACAAAAATACCAACATGAAACATTCACTCTTCTTCTTCTCTCCTTCTTTTGATTTGATTCATCTGCAAAACGTTTGTGTCAAAATCACCCAACATTTTAGTTGATGTCGTACATTGGAACTCCCACTATGGTTGCAAGATTGAAACCAGCTCAACAACAACAACAACAAAACAACAACATTAAAAGCAGAAACAAACAGGAGAAGCAAGGGGCCAGGGGAGGGAAGAAAGCAAGTTAGGGACCTTCATGAGAACCAGACAGGCTGAGAAAGAGAAGGCAGACCGATTTAGCGGGATGCATACATGATGATGGTCAGGACGCTGGTCAGGACGCTGGTCAGGACGCTGGTCAGGACGCTGGTCAGGACGCTGATCTTGACGCTGGTCTTGACGCAGGTCTTGACGCTGGTCAGGACGCTGGTCTTGACGCTGGTCTTGACGCTGGTCAGGACGTTGGTCTTGACGCTGGTCAGGACGCTGGTCAGGACGCTGGTCTTGACGCTGGTCAGGACGCTGGTCAGGATGCTGGTCTTGACGCTGGTCAGGACGCTGGTCTTGACGCTGGTCTTGACGCTGGTCAGGACGCTGGTCTTGACGCTGGTCTTGACGCTGGTCGTGACTCTAGTCTTGACGCTGGTCGTGACTCTGGTCTTGACGCTGGTCAGGACGCTGGTCTTGACGCTGGTCAGGACGCTGGTCTTGACACTGGTCTTGATGCTGGTCGTGACGCTGGTCTTGATGCTGGTCAGGACGTTGGTCTTGACGCTGGTCAGGACGCTGGTCGGACCAAGAAGGCAGGCCGGCCTCTCACAGTGTGGGAGATCGTGAGGATGGGGGGGACTTGGTGTGTGATGTGAAAGTGTGGAATAGCAGCTGAGGGGCTGTGGTGGAACCATGAATCAGGCTGAGGCACCATGAAGAAAGGGGCCCTCACACGAGCCAGATGGGCCCCTGGCTGAAAATTATAGCAGCCCAGGGTATCACACACACACACACACACACACACACTCTCTCACTTATCTCCATACACACACATGCAAACACGCACACGCCAGCACAATCACACACACATACACTTTCACATATCTACACACACACACACACACACACACACACACACACACACACACACACACACACATGCATGCAATCAAACACACACACAGACTCACATATGCACACACAGACCCATATATGTATGTATGCACGCAAACACACACACACAATTCATTTTACACAAACTATTCACTTTATGCATTTTAATATTTATATAAATCAATGTATTATTTTTGAAAAACAATAGCAGGTCTACGTTTTATTTTTCAAACAGGCTAATAAAAAAACATTCAAATGATTCATGATCACGTAAAAGATAGATAGAAATGGTCCACTTTTTGTTTCCTTAAAAACCGTCATCTCTGTCGGCTTGAAGTAGGCTAAGTAAGACTGATTTCAGCCCAAAGTGAGGCCATATGATCCTAGTTTACAAACCGCAAGAGAGGGAGCAGAAAGCGCGGACACCTAATTGAGTTAGATAATTATCACGTTAGTTAGGCTATACGGAGTCTCTGTTCCAACAACTGACTTAAAATCAAATATTTCAAATTTTAAATACCTGCATTTTAGGCTGCTATTTAAAGTTAAACAAATACAATTAAATACATGTACGGCTGGAGCAAAGCTTTACATGAAAATTGGCTCAGGCCTATTTCAAATTATGTCCTGAAAGTAGCTTTTTGAATGAGTCTCTTTTTTAGCCTAGATCTTGAAGAAAAAGCAGCCAGACCAAAGCCTGTCCGTACTTATCCTGCTTCTACCGATCGAGTGACCGTAAGGAATTAAACAAAAACTCTGGAGCATGTTGTAACAACTTTTTGATTGAGCTGAAGATCAATGGACTTACCAATGACAGAAGGATCTAGTATGTATGTGGGCGATTTTGTCAACCAAAACGGTTTAAATGTCACAAAAAAAACAGAATAAAGTAGAAGCCAGAACGCAATGAGGGCAATGTGTAGGCTATGGCCTACAGGTCAAGAAGTTATTTTCTTCATCGAAAGGAATTATTTCGATATTTTTTAGCTGCTCAAACTATAGGCCAACACCTGACAACACACAGCCTACTTCCACAATATCCACCACAAAGTCTGTAGTACAGGGTCTACTACTTGACTATTATTTTTCACATAGAATATGGGACAGGCAGACAGGCAGACAGGCAGGCAGACAGACAGACAGACAGAAAAAAGTAAATAGGAGTAAGGCGGACTTTCATTGCTAAACAATTAATAGAAATGACTGCTTATCTCTAGGGTTGTGTGGACAAACGGGCGGTTAGACACACGTTTCATTCAGTCCTTTTCCTTCACGTCATTTTAGCCAAATGAAGACATGGGAAGGATTTCCTTCATGATCCCATAACCTTGTCTCCTCCCGCAGGTACCATGACACACTGCTTTGCACTGCTCAACAGCGACATCTACTGGAAACGTTTTGCAATTGACGAGTATACAACATAAGATGAGTATGTTTGGGACTCCACTGTAAACACTCCGTCACTGTGGGCAGGTGCCTTGTGGCCCTGAAGATTGTACGTGTTTTCCCCGTTCTATCTTCCGTTATTGTTGAAAGAGTAATGGCTGGGGCTTTTCAGTTAGGAAAGCATGAAAAAAAACATGAATTACTTAAAATGGCCTCACATTTGTGTCGTTTTTGCAGTGATGGCCATACAGCCAAGACAACAACCTCGCTCTCAACGCCGACAAGACCAAGGAGCTGGTGGTGGACTTCAGGAGGAAGAGACAGGTACATGACCCCGTCACCATCAATGGGTCTGCTGTGGAGAGGGTAAACAAGCATCAAGTTCCTGGGGGTCTACATCACCAACGACCTCACCTGGGACGAGCACACCAACCAGGTGGTGAAAAAAAAGCACAACTATTTCACCTTAGGCGGCTGAAAACGTTTTGCTTGGGGCCCAAGATCCTGGGGGCCTTCTTCAGAGGAACTGCACTGCCCAAAGCCGCAAAGCGTTGTAAGAGGTAGTGCGGACAGCTGAAAGGATCAGCGGATGTGAGCTTCCCTCCACCCAGGACACCTACAAGGCCCGGTGTGTCAAAAAGGCCCTCAGAATAATTAGGGACCCCAGCCACCCCAATCAGAAACTGTTTGAGCGGTACCGAAGCCTTGGGGCCAAAACCCAGAGGATGACGAACAGTTTTTCCCCCCAAGCAGCCAGGCTCCTGGAGAAATCATTACCCCCAAACCAACCCCACGCACACTACAACAACCGATTATTTGATTATCTGACTATAATAAAAGCAACTCTGATCTGATCTAATATTTCGGTGTTCATTCGCTGGGTGCGATTCAACAGTACTCCTTGTGTTGACTAATCTTAGCCCGGCAGTCTTCACGTGCACTTTGTCGTGAGGCAGGTAAAGGTTTAACTTCTCAAACTATATGTAAGGCTGTGAGGGACTTTCTGTGTAAGACATTTGTATAGTTTTGCTAGGACGAACATGCTAGCTAGCTGCGGCTTGCCCCAAACTTGTCCAATGTGCTGAATATAACTCAATGGCTGCTCACATTTTACTCATACACACTTCATGCATTAATTAACGTTATATTCCTCATTACTTCTGTTTCTGTGTGTATTGTAAGTTGATGTTCCCTGACAGTGTTTGTAGTTCCATCAACAGATTTACCGAACAGGCGTTGTTTCCTTGAGATTGACAGCCAGCAACGAGACTCCCGTGTCGGAGAGACAATCTTCCAAGTAAGCGTTGGAGCCACGCCACGGTCGCCTCAGCTGCTAACGCCACCCTAGCTAACATGCTAATATTAGAGTTGGCTAATGTAGGCTGGCTAGCACAATCCTTGAACATGTTCATTGGTTCTCTACTCTTTTGTTACAGTGACATTCCCCGCGTTGCTTTTATTATTGGTAAAAGTTATATTTTTTCCTTTAGTGGGCAAGATGTTGGTCAAGGTAAAATGCAGAGGGACAAAGAGTTATGCAAAACTGTAAGAAGTCCGCTTCTCAGACTTTATCAGTGCAGCTAAGTGCTTTTAGTGTTGCTTGTTATGTGTTGCTTGTTGTGTGTTGCTTGTTGTGTGTTGCTTGTTGTGTGTTGCTTGTTGTGTGTTGCTTGTTGTGTGTTGCTTGTTATGTGTTGCTTGTTGTCAGCTCCCCTGTTTTGGGACTCAGTGACTCTGTGGCCTCCTGCTGGTTAGTTTGTGTTTTTGTCCACCATGTGCCTGCTTCTGTTGTGCCCCTGTCTCCGCCCCTCACCTGTACACCCTGCCATTGTCTGTTTCCCGCCCTTTTTTCCTGCTCACCTGTTTGTCATTATGCTAATCACCCAACCTATTTATGTCCTGTGTTTTCAGTGCCATGTTGTCCGATTGTGTTATGTTTGCGCACCTAGTCAGTCCTGCCTGCCTGCCTGCCTGCCTGCCTGCCTGCCTGCCTGCCTGCCTGCCTGCCTGCCTGCCTGCCTGCCTGCCTGTGGATTTTTGGACTCCTCCTGAGAAACAGGGGTTATTGTTTGAGCTTAAGCCTGGTCCTGCCTCAAATAAATCATTTTGGACTTACTCTGCTTTTGGGTTCATATTTTGCACAATCCTGACAGCTTGTTATGTGTTGCTTGTTTTGTGTTGCTTGTTATGCTTCAGTGTAGCAGATGTTTCTCATTGCAGAAAATACAGCGCTACATGTCACAGATGAGCAGGGCATAGAGGTGGATTTCTGGAGGTCTTTCCAGAACTTGCAACAGAAAGTGCTTTGTCATCTGCACTGATGATGGTAAGATGATTGTACATTTCTATTTAATTTTTTTGTTTTGTTGCAGAGATGCTTTCTGAGAATTGTATTGTGTCTGTCTGATATTCTTAGCTAGCGGATAACAAAACAACAATCATTAAACCGTGTATTGTTTTGTATCATGTGCACTTCAGACATCCCACTAGCCGTTATCCAAGAACACGGCTTACTGCTCAGACATGACAACATTTGTGACACTCACACCTTGTGATAGGGATATAGTTAATGTTCATAATGAAATACATTATTACATCTGGTCTAATTGACCAGATGTAATTAATCAGATGTTGTGATTTGGGTAAACTCAACCGTTGCTACATTTTGCCGGTGCACAGAAATCTTTTGTCAGGATCGAATGATTTAATAAAATGTCTTCATAGCTTCACCAAAGTTTCTGTTTGAACACAAACAACATTTAAACTATCGAGGGTTACTTTTGTCTCTCAGTATCAGTACTATAGACTTCAGAAGAGCACAGATTGAAGATTATTTTCCACAACCACAATATAAAGTGTTACCAAATGGTGTTGAAGTGATCACAGCTTACCCCATGGGTATGTCACAGCATCCAGCACATATTTATTCCTAATTCTTAACAGGAGAATATATCGGAATGTGAATGAAATCACCGGCTGGAATGAAAAGGTGCAATTTGTTGGCCCTCTATTGCACCCAACTGTAAATGGTGGTTTTGTGGTGGTTGGTTTTTGATTGTATGTGCCCTGTATCCTGATGTTGTTAAATGCTATCCTCAGATTTGACTGTCCTGCAGCAAGACGGTGAAGGGCCTCCCCAGTCTAACTAAGTGATGCACAGTGATCCATCTCAACCACAAGCAGTCTAAGCAACAACACAAGTGATGCCGGATGTGAAATGATTGAACCTGTCTTGGACAGCACCCGTGCATGAAATGTAATTACATCACTTACACTTTGTTCTTTAGTTGGCCTGACTTCAAAACCAAGCTTAGACGAAGTGGGATTAAGGAATTGAAAAAGCATTGTAATTGATGATCTGTAAAATCACTTGATTGCGATAGATGTTTTGGTGTAAAATGATGTATTCTTTTTGTTAATGGTTGTTTTGTATTTTACATCAATTGTATTTAGACAGTGGATCTGATTGTCACTTCTACGCCAGCAGGGAAGACTGATCAAAGAGTATGAAGAGAATGGGGGTTTGAAAGATTCTACCAAGCAATTAATGGTAAACATCATTGTAGCTCACATGCAAGAAAAGGAAGAGTAAGACGCTTGACGCTAATGACTTGTAGACGAGGCAAGAATCTTATCACAATCATTTTGCCTTTGCAGGAGACCTGTAAGTAAAGCAACAAAGGAGTGTCATGCCCTTGGGATTGTGTTGCTCTTCCCATCTTTGAAGGACCCATACTTCAAAAAGGGATGTGTGAGTTTGCAATGTAGCCGTCGTGGGAAATAATGATGGCTGTTACATTTTGGTTCAATGATCCTTTCTGTACAAGCAGCATATATGCACTAGATCAATGAAAAATGTGATACTGTCTGCACTCCGAAAGGAAGTCTGACAGTATCATGTGGTCCCAAAAGTGACCGGCAAACAGGAGATCAATGTCTGGAGGCATGTCTCTTCTTCACCACACCACTGATCGAGACTTAGTCTTCTAGAAGATGAAGAGAAACATTCCACTATCGTCAACAGATGCGTCATGATCCACAGCAGTCGGCAGACACACTTCAAATGTTTCCTCATGTCTTGGACATGAAAGGACTAGTATGCAACAAATGTGAATTCAAAAAACCTTTGTGAACAATACTTCATTCACTGTAAGTGATTGTAAAGGCGGTCCTTCCCTTTATTATTAGATTTTGCAAGACTTCTTGCTGATGTTTGGAGCAGAGACTGCTTCCAGGTTCCTGGAAAAATGGAACACCAGTTTTAAAGAACAAGGTAAGAGGCCCTCAGAGAGACACCTCTCCTGAAAGAAGGATCGGTAGATTGTGCTTGCCCACACCCAGTGACACCGTCGCCAAAGAGCCTACCAGTGAAGACCAGACGGCTCATTAAACAACATTTCAAGAGATTCAATCAATCGATGAATGCATGAAGCTGGTAAAAATCGAAACAAAATGGATGGTTGGATGTGCATGCATGTACCCAGCAGCGCTGAAGGGCCAGTGGTGGCAGCAACACCGCTGTCTCACCTACAGTTGGAAACTTTGAACTGGCAAAACTTAAGGTCCACTAATATGCCCAATGCTTGCGATGACACCAAAGATGCAGCATCATTGCAAGAATATTATGGTAGGAAGACCTCCGAAAAGACCTCGTCATCAGTTCATGATAACAGAGTTATATAATGTTACCAGTTGTATAATATCATCCACAATAATCCCAGATAATGGTCCATCTGGAAGATAGTAATTGGATTGGCCTAATACATAAACTATTCATAGATGCATCCAAGCAGATTGACCCTCGATCAATAGCTTTGCCGACCAGAGTGTTTCTCGCATGTGGAAATGGGAATCTGTATTGCTATGACTGAAGCTCTGGGAGGGTACATGTTACTTAGGTTAAGGAGTGTATTTAAACAGAAAACAAAGGCACTAGCCATAGCATTAGAGGCTCACAGTAATAGCACTGACAGGGTCGTCACGGCCATGTCAATACAACGCCACAAAGTTACTAAGGAGGCAAATTCGTATGGCGTTAGATTGAATCCTTGCCTAAATCGAAGGTGTGTGTAAAATTATAGGCACAGAATTTGTTCACTCAGCGCGAATTTCCATTAAGAAAACATGGCCATAAATGACCTTCATAAAATCTCTTCCAGTGTGTCAGGGAGTTGGTTCTCTGGCCGGGGTACACCCTTTGTAAGGAATGTGATCATGTTTTTTGTGGCCCTATTGATATTAATAATTCTAACTGCATGCGTTATAACCTGTGTGACCAAACTAACCACAACGGCGGTATCCCAAACCATAATCATGGCACCGCTATTGTGTGCGATATAGAAAAACTGCGATGCCAGAGGATGAACATCACACAGTGTCAGTCTTGGTGAGGCTTTCACATGTAAATGAAATGCTGTTCAATTGCAAATCAGGATTATTGGGGGAATTGACTCACCACTGGATGTAACATCTTTTTTTTCTAGGTACTACTAAATAGATCAGGCTTTGTATAGTTATAGACTCATACATTGTAACTTGAATAGATTTGCCTTATGTAAGTAAGTATGCTATGATAAATTACGTTGGATGCTTCTAGCAATGGTTAATAATGTTATACAAAAATAAACAACAGTACAATTTATTTAAAAAACTTTTTTTACTACTATCCTATGAGGGTCAGTAACTTATTTTACAAATTTGTACATACATACATACATACATACATACATACAGTAGGGCTAGTTAATCTCGTTAATCTCGCCATCCATGTGGCGACTGGTTTACATCCCTGGATCTCAAGGATGCTTACCTCCACGTCCCCATTCTCCAGGCTCACAGGACATTTCTCCGCTTGGCCGGTATGGGCGTGGCGTACGAGTACCAGTGCCTGCCGTTCGGTTACTCCCTGGCCCCGCGCACTTTCTCAAAGTGTGTAGCGGCAGGCTACTGCTTCAACATATAGTGGGTCGCACACGGGACGGTGCCACGGGGCACTGCGCTGGTCTGTCTTTGTCTTTATTTTGTTTAGTGTCTGTCCCTGTCCACCAGATGTCCTTAGACTTTTCCCCTCACTTCACAGATCCTGCCACTCCCATCTGCAATCACTTCATTCCCCTCGCCTGAGCTTCCCTGTCAATCTTCCCACCTGCACCCCATTCCCCCATTAGTCCCTCCCGTTGTATAGCAGTTCACTTCACTTGTTCCCTTGTCGGTTCTTCGTTTTTGTCAAGTCCCTTGTTCCTCGTGGATCCCAAATTCGAAGTGTTTTTTCTGTCAGTTCTTGAAATGGAGATTATTGAGTTGCTTTCTTAAAGGCCCTTATTTGTTGCATGTCCTGAGTTGTCTGCAATTGGATCCTATCCCTCCTTGTTCCTGCTGCCCCGACCAGAACCATGGATTCAGCAGAATGTTTGACGGACGATGAACTACATGATTGATCTTACACTCTCCTGTGCATCAAAGGTTGTTGGAAGAGGGCGAGATTGTAAGTCATGGAAAGACTAGGTGTTCCTTATCAAGTTGCCACTGAGTGTATTTACTATTTTATCTAAACAGTGCACACACATTTTCCGGGCTTCAGGATTCCTTTTTGAACTACTTGGAATAGTGCTCTATTTGGATTTTAGAAAAAAGAAATCCCCACGCTGTGGTGTGGACACGTGGTCTTAAAGTGAATTATTTGTTAGAACGTCAATCAGCTTACTGTATCTTTATATTGCGGATATGTTCCCACTGTGTATGGAGGTGGAAGTCACAGCCCACACTCAAATGCAGGCGGGGGACTTCATTATGGCTACAAACACACTCCTGTCTGGGAATGACTACTACAAAGTATCCCAACTGTTCCGTTGCATGAACATGGGCTTTGTTGGGAAGGACACCTACTGCCTGGGAGAAATCAAGGAATCCTGAGAGGACAAGACATCTAAAGCGATCCAACGTCTTCGGAATAAAGATGGTGCTGTTGTTCTAGGTATGTCTCATGGCATTTCCCAATATGAAAACAATAGGCAGACCTAAATGATGTTCAGTGTGCTGCAAAACTTGTTTTTGGAACATTTCTTTATGCATTTGTATTTCTTTTACATTATTTTAAGTACATGGCTCCTTTCTTATGTGCCTATATTTATTTCTTGGTCTGTTATGGTCCTGCCCTTTCAGGTGTATCAGTGCAACTCGTTTGTAATTCTTTTTGACGTTCTTCCATCTGCCTTTACAGCAGATGGAAGAATGGACAGTCCGGGCCAGTACTCCTCCTACACCGCTATGGAGAATGAGCCTAAGGAGATCATATCTGTAGTGACCATTGATAAAAGGCAGACCCAGCATAATGGAAAGAGAGGCTTCTGTGACCACCATGGACAAGCTTCTTACAGAAGCTAACAAATATGTACGGCTGCTCACACACAGATTGCTCCTCTAAGTTGTGGTATATATACATTTACGTCAGACATTTTCTATTTATATTGTAAAGACCTGTAGGATTTGTCTGTTTTTATTATCTCTGAAATGTCAACAGATCCAAGAACCGGTTGACACGGCATGTGGAGTAGTGATACATGTGGCACAAAGAATCTATCCAAGAAGATCCCAGCAGTACGTTTGTTTTTATTTCACACTATTTTAAAGTTGTATGTGGATATGTACACCTAATGATCTTTATATTAAATATATTTAAATATATATATATTTTATGCATACTTAGGCGGGACAGCAGTCCAGACAAAATATCCTGCTGCAGTGGATCAAAGACTGTAAACCACTTCTGGTGTTAAGATGGCAGAGAGACGGAACAGCATTTCCTTGTTCCTGGTCATCTATTCTTGTATGCGACTAGATAAAATACTGTTTTTATATTTAGTCAGTTCATGTTTATCTAGCCATCTATTACTTCTTTTTTGTTTACTGTGTCACTGTCGAGTCTGAGTAGCTCTTAAGTCTTGGGAAAGGCCTGAGGAACAAATTGAGTTCCATCATGTGTCTATAGTTGGATTGATCATCTTCGAACCTGAACTTGATAAACAAGAAGGCACAATTTCCATGCTCTTAGTCTGATTAACTATATGCTAAAATGGCAAAAATGTGTGAAATGTAATACTCCAAGTCTACTTGGACACCTAAACCCATCACACCTAAACTGTCCATGCTTGTTTTGTTGTTCCACTGTCTGATCTAGTCACCGGCTATGTCTTGTCTTCTTACACTGTCTGATCTAGTCACCGGCTATTTCTTGTCTTCTTACACTGTCTGATCTGTTTGTTAGGGTTACGGCTGACAATAGCTAACCTTTCTATACTGCGCCATCTGCTGTCGGGCATAGGAAATGCATTCAGTCTGACCAGAAGCAGGGATAAAACATATCCCCGCCGGCGATAAAAATTAATGACCAGAGGGGGGGGGGGGGGGGGTATCAAAAAGCAGAATGATGATCAGATGATCAGATTGACTCTATTGAACTATTAATTGGTCTGAAGAAGAGTTTACCTTTCGTGGATGAGGAGGCTGTTGGTCTTAACACACACAGATCATCTCCCATGATGTAACTATGTATTTTACTCCAGCAGTGCTGTAGGTCAGTCAGATGTCAAGTTAATTTTACATGTACCTTCTTCCAAACTGCAGTTTTGATTGAAGATGTAGTTACAATAGTTAGTATTAAGAAATAAAAAATATGTGCAATTAAATGTCTCACCCTTCTGCATCTGTTGGACTGTACCGCTCCTGGCTTTCCCTCCACCTGCAGCTCCCAGTGCCATTCCTGGATTTAACAAACTCTACCCCTGAACAAAAAATAACTATTGTTCATAAATCAGTTGGAATTCTTAAATTGCTTGGAAATAAAATATGAAGCATGAGCCACTGGACTGTGAAATACGCAAATGATCAAATATTGAAATGGTACATTTGTCACAGATTTTCATTTGTCGTACTAAGCATCAGATCTAAGCATCAGCTCTCAAATAATCATGTGTCGTTTCTATTTGTTCTTTGGGTTGCACGCGAGAGACTAGGTGTTCATTGTAGGCATATGGAAATGTGGTTATTGCAATTCGTGTGGTCTACGGTTTTATTGGTGTGTCGTGTCGGCTGGAATCATCTGTGCTGCTCTCCAAACATGATGAACAAGCTGTTGTTGATGGCTCCTCTCCATGGTGAGAGCCCGGATCAATGTACCGGGTCCAGGGCCATCCAACCCCGGGATAGATGCTTTTTTTAAGTATTGATACGTAAAGGCACAATTGTAACACATTACGAGATTGATCTGAGGATGGAAATCTCTGAACACATTGATATCTTTGAAGAACGATGACTGCACTGTTCTAGTGGGGTGTGTTCACTTTGAAACGCTAATTAAATTCTGTTATAATGTATTTATTCTTTATTAGCCTTATTTGAAGGCGCATTTGTGAATTGCATTGGAATGAAGCGAAGTGAATCAAATAAAGAACGTGAGACCCTCCAACATGTTCTTCATTGAAGCTCAGTTCTCTGTCGGGGAGGGGGCTCCCCCAAAACTCAACACTGACGGAGAAAAGACGCTGCTCCTCCTCCATCATACTACATGTTTCTATCTGCCCTGACTCTGTAGAGACGTTGTTCATGTTGTGCTCCTCCTCCTCCTCCTCCATCATACTACATGTTTCTATCTGCCCTGACTCTGTAGAGACGTTGTTCATGTTGTGCTCCTCCTCCTCCTCCTCCATCATACTACATGTTTCTGCCCTGACTCTGTAGAGACGTTGTTCATGTTGTGCTCCTCCTCCTCCTCTTCCATCATACTACATGTTTCTATCTGCCCTGACTCTGTAGAGACGTTGTTCATGTTGTGCTCCTCCTCCTCCTCCTCCATCATACTACATGTTTCTATCTGCCCTGACTCTGTAGAGACGTTGTTCATGTTGTGCTCCTCCTCCTCCTCCTCCTCCTCCATCATACTACATGGTTCTATCAGACCACTGACTCTCTAGAGACGTTGTGCTCCTCCTCCTCCTCCTCCTCCTCCTCCTCCATCATACTACATGTTTCTATCAGACCACTGACTCTGTAGAGACGTTGTTCATGTTGTGCTCCTCCTCCTCTTCCATCATACTACATGTTTCTATCTGCCCTGACTCTGTAGAGACGTTCATGTTGTGCTCCTCCTCCTCCTCCATCATACTACATGTTTCTATCTGCCCTGACTCTGTAGAGATGTTGTTCATGTTGTGCTCCTCCTCCTCCTCCTCCTCCTCCATCATACTACATGTTTCTATCTGCCCTGACTCTGTAGAGACGTTGTTCATGTTGTGCTCCTCCTCCTCCTTCTCCTCCTCCATCATACTACATGTTTCTATCAGACCACTGACTCTGTAGAGACGTTGTTCATGTTGTGCTCCTCCTCCTCCTCCTCCTCCTCCATCATACTACATGTTTCTATCAGACCACTGACTCTGTAGAGACGTTGTTCATGTTGTGCTCCTCCTCCTCCTCCTCCATCATACTACATGTTTCTATCTGCCCTGACTCTGTAGAGACGTTGTTCGTGTTGTGCTCCTCCTCCTCCTCCTCCTCCTCCTCCATCATAGTACATGTTTCTATCAGACCACTGACTCTGTAGAGACGTTGTTCATGTTGTGCTCCTCCTCCTCCTCCTCCTCCTCCTCCTCCATCATACTACATGTTTCTATCAGACCACTGACTCTGTAGAGACGTTGTTCATGTTGTGCTCCTCCTCCTCCTCCTCCATCATACTACATGTTTCTATCTGCCCTGACTCTGTAGAGACGTTGTTCATGTTGTGCTCCTCCTCCTCCTCCTCCTCCTCCTCCATCATACTACATGTTTCTATCAGATCACTGACTCTGTAGAGACGTTGTTCATGTTGTGCTCCTCCTCCTCCTCCTCCATCATACTACATGTTTCTATCTGACCACTGACTCTATAGAGACGTTGTGCTCCTCCTCCTCCTCCTCCTCCATCATACTACATGTTTCTATCTGCCCTGACTCTGTAGAGACGTTGTTCATGTTGTGCTCCTCCTCCTCCTCCTCCTCCATCATACTACATGTTTCTATCAGACCACTGACTCTGTAGAGACGTTTTTCGTGTTGTGCTCCTCCTCCTCCTCCTCCTCCTCCATCATACTACATGTTTCTATCTGCCCTGACTCTGTAGAGACGTTGTTCATGTTGTGCTCCTCCTCCTCCTCCTCCATCATACTACATGTTTCTATCAGACCACTGACTCTGTAGAGACGTTGTTCATGTTGTGCTCCTCCTCCTCCTCCTCCTCCATCATACTACATGTTTCTATCTGCCCTGACTCTGTAGAGACGTTGTTCATGTTGTGCTCCTCCTCCTCCTCCTCCATCATACTACATGTTTCTATCTGCCCTGACTCTGTAGAGACGTTGTTCATGTTGTGCTCCTCCTCCTCCTCCTCCTCCATCATACTACATGTTTCTATCAGACCACTGACTCTGTAGAGACGTTGTTCATGTTGTGCTCCTCCTCCTCCTCCTCCTCCATCATACTACATGTTTCTATCTGCCCTGACTCTGTAGAGGACGTTGTGCTCCTCCTCCTCCTCCTCCTCCTCCTCCTCCATCATACTACATGTTCTATCAGATCACTGAGTCCTGTAGAGACGTTGTTCATGTTGTGCTCCTCCTCCTCCTCCTCCTCCATCTTACTACATGTTTCTATCAGACCACTGACTCTGTAGAGACGTTGTTCATGTTGTGCTCCTCCTCCTCCTCCTCCATCATACTACATGTTTCTATCTGCCCTGACTCTGTAGAGACGTTGTTCATGTTGTGCTCCTCCTCCTCCTCCTCCTCTCCATCATACTACATGTTTCTATCAGACCACTGACTCTCGTAGAGACGTTGTGCTCCTCCTCCTCCTCCTCCTCCTCCATCATACTACTTGTTTCTATCAGACCACTGACTCTGTAGAGACGTTGTTCATGTTGTGCTCCTTCTCCTCCTCCTCCTCCATCATACTACATGTTTCAATCTGCCCTGACTCTGTAGAGACGTTGTTCGTGTTGTGGTCCTCCTCCTCCTCCTCCTCCTCCTCCTCCTCCTCCTCACTACATGTTTCTATCTGCCCTGACTCTGTAGAGACGTTGTTCATGTTGTGGTCCTCCTCCTCCTCCTCCTCCTCCTCCTCCTCCTCCTCCATCATACATGTTTCTATCAGACCACTGACTCAGCAGAGACGTTGTTCATTGTTGTGCTCCTCCTCCTCCATCATACTACATGTTTCTATCAACCATGACTCTGTAGAGACGTTGGTCATGTTGTGCTCCTCCTTCCCTCCCCTCCTCCATCATACTACATGTTTCTATCTGACCACTGACTCTATAGAGACGTTGTGCTCCTCCTCCTCCTCCTCCTCCTCCTCCTCCTCCTCCATCATACTACATGTTTCTATCAGACCACTGACTCTGTAGAGACGTTGTTCATGTTGTGCTCCTCCTCCTCCTCCTCCATGATACTACATGTTTCTATCAGACCACTGACTCTGTAGAGACGTTGTTCATGTTGTGCTCCTCCTCCTCCTCCTCCTCCTCCATCATACTACATGTTTCTATCTGCCCTGACTCTGTAGAGGCGTTGTTCATGTTGTGCTCCTCCTCCTCCTCCTCCATCATACTACATGTTTCTATCTGCCCTGACTCTGTAGAGACGTTGTTCATGTTGTGCTCCTCCTCCTCCTCCTCCTCCATCATACTACATGTTTCTATCAGACCACTGACTCTGTAGAGACGTTGTTCATGTTGTGCTCCTCCTCCTCCTCCTCCTCCTCCATCATACTACATGTTTCTATCAGACCACTGACTCTGTAGAGACGTTGTTCATGTTGTGCTCCTCCTCCTCCTCCTCCATCATTCTACTTGTTTCTATCAGACCACTGACTCTGTAGAGACGTTGTTCATGTTGTGCTCCTCCTCCTCCTCCTCCTCCTCCTCCTCCTCCATCATACTACATGTTTCTATCAGACCACTGACTCTGTAGAGACGTTGTGCTCCTCCTCCTCCTCCTCCTCCTCCTCCTCCTCCTCCTCCTCCATCATACTACATGTTTCTATCAGACCACTGACTCTGTAGAGATGTTGTTCATGTTGTGCTCCTCCTCCTCCTCCTCCTCCATCATACTACATGTTTCTATCAGACCACTGACTCTGTAGAGACGTTGTTCATGTTGTGCTCCTCCTCCTCCTCCTCCTCCATCATACTACATGTTTCTATCTGCCCTGACTCTGTAGAGACGTTGTTCATGTTGTGCTCCTCCTCCTCCTCCTCCATCATACTACATGTTTCTATCTGCCCTGACTCTGTAGAGACGTTGTTCATGTTGTGCTCCTCCTCCTCCTCCTCCATCATACTACATGTTTCTATCAGACCACTGACTCTGTAGAGACGTTGTTCATGTTGTGCTCCTCCTCCTCCTCCTCCTCCATCATACTACATGTTTCTATCTGCCCTGACTCTGTAGAGACGTTGTGCTCCTCCTCCTCCTCCTCCTCCTCCTCCTCCATCATACTACATGTTTCTATCAGATCACTGAGTCTGTAGAGACGTTGTTCATGTTGTGCTCCTCCTCCTCCTCCTCCTCCATCATACTACATGTTTCTATCAGACCACTGACTCTGTAGAGACGTTGTTCATGTTGTGCTCCTCCTCCTCCTCCTCCATCATACTACATGTTTCTATCTGCCCTGACTCTGTAGAGACGTTGTTCATGTTGTGCTCCTCCTCCTCCTCCTCCTCCTCCATCATACTACATGTTTCTATCAGACCACTGACTCTGTAGAGACGTTGTGCTCCTCCTCCTCCTCCTCCTCCTCCATCATACTACATGTTTCTATCAGACCACTGACTCTGTAGAGACGTTGTTCATGTTGTGCTCCTTCTCCTCCTCCTCCTCCATCATACTACATGTTTCAATCTGCCCTGACTCTGTAGAGACGTTGTTCGTGTTGTGGTCCTCCTCCTCCTCCTCCTCCTCCTCCTCCTCCTCCTCACTACATGTTTCTATCTGCCCTGACTCTGTAGAGACGTTGTTCATGTTGTGGTCCTCCTCCTCCTCCTCCTCCTCCTCCTCCTCCTCCATCATACATGTTTCTATCAGACCACTGACTCAGCAGAGACGTTGTTCATGTTGTGCTCCTCCTCCTCCATCATACTACATGTTTCTATCAGACCACTGACTCTGTAGAGACGTTGGTCATGTTGTGCTCCTCCTTCTCCTCCTCCTCCTCCATCATACTACATGTTTCTATCTGACCACTGACTCTATAGAGACGTTGTGCTCCTCCTCCTCCTCCTCCTCCTCCTCCTCCTCCTCCTCCTCCATCATACTACATGTTTCTATCAGACCACTGACTCTGTAGAGACGTTGTTCATGTTGTGCTCCTCCTCCTCCTCCTCCATGATACTACATGTTTCTATCAGACCACTGACTCTGTAGAGACGTTGTTCATGTTGTGCTCCTCCTCCTCCTCCTCCTCCTCCATCATACTACATGTTTCTATCTGCCCTGACTCTGTAGAGGCGTTGTTCATGTTGTGCTCCTCCTCCTCCTCCTCCATCATACTACATGTTTCTATCTGCCCTGACTCTGTAGAGATGTTGTTCATGTTGTGCTCCTCCTCCTCCTCCTCCATCATACTACATGTTTCTATCAGACCACTGACTCTGTAGAGACGTTGTTCATGTTGTGCTCCTCCTCCTCCTCCTCCTCCTCCATCATACTACATGTTTCTATCAGACCACTGACTCTGTAGAGACGTTGTTCATGTTGTGCTCCTCCTCCTCCTCCTCCATCATTCTACTTGTTTCTATCAGACCACTGACTCTGTAGAGACGTTGTTCATGTTGTGCTCCTCCTCCTCCTCCTCCTCCTCCTCCTCCTCCTCCATCATACTACATGTTTCTATCAGACCACTGACTCTGTAGAGACGTTGTGCTCCTCCTCCTCCTCCTCCTCCTCCTCCTCCTCCTCCTCCTCCTCCATCATACTACATGTTTCTATCAGACCACTGACTCTGTAGAGATGTTGTTCATGTTGTGCTCCTCCTCCTCCTCCTCCATCATACTACATGTTTCTATCTGCCCTGACTCTGTAGAGACGTTGTTCATGTTGTGCTCCTCCTTCTCCTCCTCCTCCTCCATCATACTACATGTTTCTATCAGACCACTGACTCTGTAGAGACGTTGTTCATGTTGTGCTCCTCCTCCTCCTCCTCCATCATACTACATGTTTCTATCAGACCACTGACTCTGTAGAGACGTTGTTCGTGTTGTGGTGCTTCTTAGGGATTCTATGAGGGACCAAAACACCTGAAGTCCAGCTGATCAGTGTGTGGACGACTTGACATTTAAAGACTCAACCCTAGTCAGTCTGATCTGATGCAATCAGTCTAAAGAGCTAATGGAATATGGTGTGTGTGTGTGTGTGTGTGTGTGTGTGTGTGTGTGTGTGTGTGTGTGTGTGTGTGTGTGTGTGTGTGTGTGTGTGACTAGAAAGTATCTAGTGAAAATACTTCTCAAGTACTGAGTCATTTCATACCAACTGATTTATTGTTGTCATAAGCAGAGCAAGATGAACGCAAACAGCCAAATATTACCTTGTATTAAGCTTGTCTAATAGACATTAACATATAAAATAGCATGTATCCCTTTAAATAAAACGATACACAATAACACATCAAATCTTTACAAAATAACATAAATGAAGGCAAATACAGCCACAAGAAATCTTTCGCTCTCTACATTTTTTATTCACAAAAAGAAAAGAAAAAGTGAAAAGTATGTTACATTAAAACTACTTACATGTCATTTATTCAAAAAGTAAATGAAAGAGTTCATCTTTAATAATCTGTGTGTGTGTGTGTGTGTGTGTGTGTGTGTGTGTGTGTGTGTGTGTGTGTGTGTGTGTGTGTGTGTGTGTGTGTTGCTACAACCGACACAGAGACGCTGAGGCACCAAACCACCTAATCCCAAACGCAGGGAGGAGGTCCTCCTGGGTGAAGGTGGACTGGAAGGTGTGGATGTGTGTCAGTGTGTCTGAGGACCCTCCTACATCTGGAGACACTCTGTAGAAGGACAGAGTGCCAGCAGGCCGGTCCAGATACACTCCTACTCTGTTAGAGCCAGCGGGGGGGACAAGTATGTCTGTTCTACTACCGTTGTACCGGGCAGTGTAACCACCATCATGACAATCAAGACTCCAGGACTTGTTGTTCCCTCCAAGCCAGCTGTCATCACCCCCTCCTCTCCTTGTGATTCCTTTGTATGTCACTCCTATAACAACAACTCCTTCCCACTCTACCTCCCAGTAACAGCGGCCAGTCAGACCCTCTCTACACAACACCTGGGACTGGGAGTAAAATCTCTCTGGGTGATCAGGATACGACTGGTCCTCTCTAACCAGCGTCACCTTTCTGTTGTCCTCAGACAGAGAGAGTTGTCTGTAGGCTGTGTTTGGGTCCAGTGTGAATTCACAGGCATCTGATGGGAGAACAAGACATGATTAGCCGCTGAACCATTCTTCATCATCATCATCATCATCATCACTACTACTGTTCTCTTGCATACTTCTTATTCCTGTCCTTTTTCACTTTCACATCTAGTCTACAAAGATAAACATAGACAAAATAATATAATATGATTGGTACTATAGTGGACTAGTGTAATATGGGTTTAGAAGCAATAGTGCATATTGTTTTTAAGATCATTTAAGTTAAACTTAATAGCAAATCCCAATGTGTGAACATTTTATAAACTATACATCAAATGTTCAGCATTATGAGCTGATTGCTCCTATGGAATAGCTGAGCAATACACACAGAAACATAGGTAGACATACGTATACAACTACACATATGTATACACAAGTACACATACGTATACACAAGTACACATACAAGTTTTCCTTTTGCATCAAGTAGCCAAACAGTTGTAGTTTGAGTTCAGTAGCCTGACATCGCACGTCCTGCCATGTGACTAATGGGCATGCGCACGTCGCTATGACGATGCTGAAACAATGTATCCTGCAGCCCTACTACCTATTATTACATATTCAACTGTACATTGTTGGTAATATACAAACGCACTTGTTTAATTTGTACTTTTATTTCAAGAGCCAGTGAGCCCACTGTTTCAGCTGGATTTCGAGCACTATGAGATTCAAACAAATGTGTTTTGAGAGTTCTAGAAAGGAGGGGGGGCTTGTTATCCCCATGGTTACGGCCAACTTTGCGATTCTTTTTTAGTGCCGTCATTGTGTATGAGCATTATAATGAGCGACGTTGTACAGGAAGTGCGTCACACTCCGTGGCGTCACACCGAGAAGCTTAGCCCTCAGCCGGACGCGGACATCAAAACCAACAGCTGTCCAGGACAAGCTCCACACATCTGCACATCACACACGCCGTGACGTTATACTGTAAGTGTTCGAGAAGCTCGACCCTCTCGGCACGGCAGTCAACCGCTGCCCTCCACGTCCACACACACCTCGCCGCCAGTGTCCCTCGGTCGTGACGTCTGAGGGCCTCGGAAAAGGCCCTCAGACGTCAGTCCTCAGACGTCAGATGAGACGAGACTCAGACCTCAGACGTCAGATGAGACGAGACTCAGTCCTCAGACGTCAGATGAGACGAGACTCAGACCTCAGACGTCAGATGAGACGAGACTCAGACCTCAGACCTCAGATGAGACGAGACTCAGACCTCAGACGTCACTAGAAGATCGCCGAGTGGAACGTTCACTAACTGTTTGGCTACTGTTTAAGCTACTGGCAAACACATAGGATGTTATTCACGTTTTCTCTGAATGATTGGTCTCATTTTAGCAGCAGTGATAAAAATGGCATGTGTTACGACGTTGACGATCATATAAGACATATTATTATAAAACTAATGTTGTGGGTTCAATTGCTGTTATATGCCTAAATAGCGGTATGGACGGTGTGGCGGTAATGATGGCGGTGTGGGCTTGAGCACCGTATCATACCGGTGATTCCGGATATTGGACAAGCCTGAGATGAATCAAACTAAACACATGCTTACACTTCTTTACATCTGGTCTCAGGTCAGGCACCTTCTTCAGCTCCATGTTCAGTGTCTCCTCCAGCTGATCCAGGGATTTCCTCAAGGTCCCTACGTATGACGGAGGACGGACTTCCACCGTTGTCCAGTCCCTGGTGGGTGGAGGATTCTTCAGGGATCTGAAGGTCTGGAGGAAGTGGAGGTGGTCCTTAGTGTGTGAGAGCTGCTTCACCTCTGACCTCTTGGTCAGATCTTCTATTTCCTGCTCCAGCTCTTTGATGAGGTCATCAGCTTCTTTCTCTGTGGATTTCAGTTTCTCTTTAACCGTTTGGTTGAGATCATCCTGCCACTTTTCAATAGAGCGCTTCAGAGCAGTGAGGACCTGCACACCATCGGCTATCTCTCTGTCTGCGTCTGCTTTGTTGCGATCTACTGTGTCTTTGATCTCCTGGATCTTCTGTTGTCTCTCCTGGATCATCTGCTGAACTTCAGACTCAATCTTCCCCAGCTGGGCCGTCTTCACTTCATATTCCTCCTTTAGAGGTACAACAGGATGGGACTTGTGGTCTGTCTCTGTGCAGAACAGACACACACACACCTGCTCAGTCTGGCAGAAGAGCTCCAGAAGTCGGTTGTGTTTCTTACACACCCTGTCTTCCAGACGGTCCATAGGGTCGACCAGCAGATGTGTCTTCAGGCCTGCGACTCTCTTATGAGGCTCCAGGTGGGTTTGGCAGTAAGAGATACAACACACTAGGCAGGACTTCACGGCCTTCAGCTGGGTCCCAGTACAGGCATCACAGGGAACTTCTCCTGTTTCAACACAAGGCTGCTCTTTGACTTGTACAGAACTTCTAAACCGATCAACCATCCCTGATATGAAGGTATTAACCCGTAAACCAGGTCTTGTGGGGAAAAGCTCGTTGCAAACAGGACATTTGTACTGTACTTTGTCATCCCAGAACTTTGTAATACAGGTTCTGCAGAAGTTGTGTCCACATGGTGTGGAAACTGGGCTGTTGAACACATCCAGACAGATGGGACATGAAAAGTCCTCTTCAGACCAGGAAGTAGCAGAGGCCATTCCTAGAAAACAATTGTTTCATCAATATTTTTTTTAACATTACATTCATTTTTACCTTGTATAACAATGATAAAATGAAGGTTTTAACTCGTTCTAATGCATGTGTTTTATATGTTGTATATTGTACAACATGAAGCCCTGCCAGCCACAGCTTCAATGAGAATTACGGTCAAATATGTTGGACTCACCTTATAATATTTCTGTCTGACTATTCCGTGTAAAAAGTGTTGTTCCTCGACGTCGTGTTATTTTGGTTTCGGTTTAAATTAACTGTTTCCTGAACAACACGTCCCCTCCTCCGTTTACACGTACACATTCCAATAAGCAGAACGACACAAACACGCCATCTGCTGGTGGGTCCAACTGGTTCCTACAGCTCTGGGCCCACAGAACACCGAGAGAGAAAGAGAGAGCTGATATGAGCTCATTTAAAGCATGATATCATCGGTACCTTTGCAGAGGGGAAACCAGGTGCGAACCCGGTCCCCACCCAAACCCGGTTCCTGACCTAGGTAACCCGGTCCTGAGCCGATATAATTAGCATTTCTTATTTGTAGAATGTATCAGTTATAGGTTGTGATTTTTATAACATTATTTAAATCACCATCTATTGAATACTGATATTTCCAGGTAATTTTAAGCTACGAGCTAGTGGAAAATATTCACATTGTCACTTTAATTCAAATCAAATCCAGTTAAACATTGAGATTTACGTCCAGTGCAGTAACCAACAGCGACCACTAGGTGTCCCCAGAACGCTATAAAGACCATTCGGATGTTGACACTCAGGGTTGTTTAAGCTTGAAGCGCTCCATGTGTCGATTCAGGAGCTGGATCCACCCCAGACCTCCGCGTGTTTGTGTCCTGGACAGGATGTGGCGACTCCCCCCACTTCCTGTGGCCTACAGAGAAAAATGAGTCCCTGAAAACAATCCCTTTCCATATCAAGGGGGCCTTTGAAAACCCAGTGGCTTTTCAGATGGAGAGAAGATCTGCATGTAGCTACAGTAGCATGTAGCTTCTGTTAAACTCAAACCACGAGAGCTACTAGAGTAGTTGAGTGGCTAATGTAGCATGTAGCCACTATAACACTGTAACCACTAGGGCCACTAGAATGGTTGGGTAGCTAATGTAGCATGTAGCCACTATAACACTGTAACCACTAGGACCACTAGAATGGTTGGGTGGCTAATGTAGCATGTAGCCACTATAACACTGTAACCACTAGGACCACTAGAGTAGTTGGGTGGCTAATGTAGCATGTAGCCACTATAACACTAACCACTAGGGCCACTAGATTGGTTGGGTGGCTAATGTAGCATGTAGCCACTATAACACTGTAACCACTAGGACCACTAGAGTAGTTGGGTGGCTAATGTAGCATGTAGCGAATATAACACTAACCACTAGGGCCACTAGAATGGTTGGGTGGCTAATGTAGCATGTAACCACTATAACACTGTAACCACTAGGGCCACTAGATTGGTTGGGTGGCTAATGTAGCATGTAGCCACTATAACACTGTAACCACTAGGACCACTAGAGTAGTTGGGTGGCTAATGTAGCATGTAGCCACTATAACACTAACCACTAGGGCCACTAGATTGGTTGGGTGGCTAATGTAGCATGTAGCCACTATAACACTGTAACCACTAGGACCACTAGAGTAGTTGGGTGGCTAATGTAGCATGTAGCGAATATAACACTAACCACTAGGGCCACTAGAATGGTTGGGTGGCTAATGTAGCATGTAGCCACTATAACACTGTAACCACTATAGCCACTAGAGTAGTTGGGTGGCTAATGTAGCATGTAGCGACTATAACACTGTAACCACGAGAGCCACTAGAGTAGCTGAGTGGCTAATGTAGCATGTAGCCACCATAACACTGTAACCACTAGGGCCACTAGAGTAGTTGGGTGGCTAATGTAGCATGTAGCCACTATAACACTGTAACCATGAGAGCCACTAGAGTAGCTGAGTGGCTAATGTAGCATGTAGCCACTATAACACTAACCACTAGGGCCACTAGAATGGTTGGGTGGCTAATGTAGTATGTAGCCACTATAACACTGTAACCACTATAGCCACTAGAGTAGCTGAGTGGCTAATGTAGCATGTAGCCACTATAACACTGTAACCACTGTAGCCACTAGAGTAGCTGAGTGGCATGACTTGGTCATCGCCGGTGTGGAGTGAATTGGCAGCAAACCTTTTGCAGACCTGCTAAACGGGGATATGTACCACATTTGAAAACCTTTTTCCAGTGAACCGCTGAGATATAGGCCTTATCAATCCAATATAATATACATAAACCCTAGAATAACGATAGTTATCCACAGATACTGACTGTGTCAATACCTAACTATAAAACCTCTGCTATGAACCCAGTGCGCTGGCCATGTGGGTCTGGGTATTGGTCCTGCACACACAGCAGCTGGAGATGATGACCAAACGGTGACCAGCACGACACCGCCACAGGACAAGGCAGTGAAGCGGCATTCCCGGCTGACGTCCCCAGGCTCCTGTGTGCCATGGGGGGCATAAGTGTCATTTCTTAGCCTCCTTGAGATTCGCAGTACATGCTGACCTAAAATGCACAACGACATGTGGGGCAACCTGGCCTCACATTTAACCTCAGTCGCGCCACAACATTTATTTTCAATGTCCGTTGGCATTTCCCGGCATCTTGTGCACCTGCACCATGGAGGCACACCCTCTGTTGGGGCTTCTGCCGGTCCTGAACGGCAGGTTGGAGCACGTCACGGCAGGTTGGAGCACATCACGGCCGGTTGGAGCACGTCACGGCCGGTTGGAGCACATCACGGCAGGTTGGAGCACGTCACGGCCGGTTGGAGCACATCACGGCCGGTTGGAGCACATCACGGCCGGTTGGAGCACGTCACGGCCGGTTGGAGCACATCACGGCCGGTTGGAGCACATCACGGCCGGTTGGAGCACGTCACGGCCGGTTGGAGCACATCACGGCCGGTTGGAGCACGTCACGGCCGGTTGGAGCACGTCACGGCCGGTTGGAGCACGTCACGGCAGGTTGGAGCACGTCACGGCCGGTTGGAGCACGTCACGGCAGGTTGGAGCACGTCACGGCAGGTTGGAGCCCGTCACGGCAGGTTGGAGCACGTCACGGCCGGTTGGAGCACGTCACGGCAGGTTGGAGCACGTCACGGCAGGTTGGAGCACGTCACGGCAGGTTGGAGCACGTCACGGCCGGTTGGAGCACATCACGGCAGGTTGGAGCACGTCACGGCAGGTTGGAGCACGTCACGGCCGGTTGGAGCACGTCACGGATGAGGCCGGGTTCTCGGTCCACGGCTCTGGCTAAGCCCCGAGCATCGTCAGCGTCCAGGTTACGAATCACATCCTGTAAATCACATTTCAAAGACATTTGAAACCCTAACCCTATTTTAATTAAACCCTTGCCCGAACCTGTCCCGGAAACTTGCAGTATATGTTTACACCTGTGTAACCCCCGGTGCTCCTGCAGCCTCTCCGCCCTCACTCGGTCATCTTCGGATATTCCGAATGAGGCCCTGGTTCCTCTCCCTCTAGCGGCCTGTCTTGCTCTTGACGCACCGCTCCCTCGTGCCGTTCTGCCCGCGCTTGACGTCCCTCTACTGGCCGGTCCTTCTCTTGCCACTCCAGCCGCTCCACTCGCTCCTGCCGCACCGCTGGAGTCCACTCGCTCCTGCCGCACCGCTCACTCCTGCCGCTCCACTCGCTCCTGCCGCACCGCTCACTCCTGCCGCTCTACTCGCTCCTGCCGCTCCACTCGCTCCTGCCGCACCGCTCACTCCTGCCGCTCTACTCGCTCCAGCCGCTCCACTCGCTCCTGCCACACCGCTGGAGTCCACTCGCTCCTGCCGCACCGCTCACTCCTGCCGCTCCACTCGCTCATGCCGCACCGCTCACTCCTGCCGCTCCACTCGCTCCTGCCGCACCGCTCACTCCTGCCGCTCCACTCGCTCCTGCCGCACCGCTCACTCCTGCCGCTCATGCTCATCCATTGTACGGGCCCCTATAGACAGGTTTCTGGGCAATGTCACAGCAGAGAGGCGCACACAACCAGGGGGCATAAAGCCAGACAGACAATCGTCAAGATGGCAAGGATTTGTTGTGCCCTGAACTGCGCTAATCCCCAAAACCAGGGATAGAAAAATAAAATGATATACCATGGGGTTCATTGATACATTTGAGTCGTAATATTGGGATTTGTATGCACGTAGATTTTCTTAAGTAGATACACCAGGCTTTTCTATCAGATACGTGTAGGCTATAAACCCCAATAGTGAGTATTTCATTTTCTGTAATCTGTGTAGATGGATGCTTCCAATTTGTGTGACGTCCCCTGCCACATGCCACCCCCTCCCGTTAGGGTTATTATCGTTCATTTAAAGATTTAGAGATTATTTTAATGATTATTAAAAACGTTAAAATGATTGTTAAAAAGATTTAACGATAACTGACTGTTTAAAATTCACACGCAGATTCATTAAGGAACAACTGAAACATGTAAGTCAAGTTTATAAATCATAAAGGTTTCACTAACTCAGTCAGCAAGCCTTCGAACCATTCTTAGAATTACAAGAGGGCCAATTGTGTCATTTATCTATGCAGCCAAATTATAGTCAGTGAGGTCACACTACAAACAAACATTAGCTATGTTAAATTAATATGCAGAACAAACAAACCCATTCACCTCTGGAAATAGCGATGGATCATTACGTCATCGGGCTTCCTCAGACAAAATGCAACGCCGTCCTTACACCGACAGCACCGCTGTGGTCGCCAATGGGACCGCAGCGCTTCCTGGCAACAACACCGGGTTATTGGCCCTGGGTGCGCGCGCAGCCAGCCTTGTTTAGTGAACGGGAACCCCAGATGGCACCTCATCACATCCCAAATAAATCAGCCCCCAATGAGGTACTGAGATCAGGAAGCAAAAAAAGGGGGGATATTGAATATTGTCAAACTGAATTCATCATAGCGGGTAGTCTCAGTGTTTGCTCCGGTCTGTCTGAACCAACCCAAATGTATGAATAGTCTCGAATCAATCAGATTTTACGGTAGGCTATAGTATTAAACTAAAAAAAGGCAATACAAGTGTGTGTGTGTGTGTGTGTGTGTGTGTGTGTGTGTGTGTGTGTGTGTGTGTGTGTGTGTGTGTGTGTGTGTGTGTGTGTGTGTGTGTGTGTGTGTGTGTGTGTGTGTGTGTGTGTGTGTTGCGTCGTCGACTCCAGACAAGCGGGTAGGCCGGTTGTAACGGGAATGCAAATCCCGGCCGCGCCGGGCTACGGGAGAGCGCGACCGAACTCGACGTGCTAACACGCGAATTCGGTCTTGTTTAACGCAACATTTCGAAGACGTTAATTGCTCTAATGGCCTTCCATTCTGGGCTGCGGCGCCGAGGCGAACCGTGTCGAGCCGGGCCAGTATAGTGGAAAACACGTAAATGTTTGTGTAGCTCTAATCCCGCCCCCACCCCCCCAACCTGCCCCCACCCACCCAAACCTGCCCCCACCCACGACGGCTGAGATTTGTGGCTCGAACGAAGCTCGCTTTCGCTGGCTGCAACTGCGATCGTTCCAGCTGAGATAATTGATATAGATGTTTAACAGCTATTTATGCGTGAGGACGGGCGGAAATGGACGGTTGATAGGTAATGCGTAAGTAACGCATTGAACCATTATCTCTTGCTGTGGACACGGGTAGCTAGCCCCGTATGCGCCCTGCGCTCCGCCCGAACCAAGCGGCACCAGAAGTGCATTGAAAAGTTTGTTTTGCAGCGTATCATCTATGTCTAATTGCGTTGTTGTTGTTTTAATGTGGACACCTGCGTGACTTCTCTGTGTGATTTCAAATGTCCGATATGGGAAAGTGGTTGAACATCAGTGTTGGCCCCCGGCGGAGTGCTACGGCATCAGCGTGAGACCGCGCCGGGGCATGCTGGCTAGGTAGCTACTTGGCTGCGACGCGCAGGGCTTTGATCCGGCGGAGCTGCTGCTCGGACGTAGTATCTTGAAAAGAAGGGTCGAGCTATCAAATAGACTTGATTAGGTTGTATCTTAAACACGTCTTTTCCCTCTTTTTTTTGCGGGATGTTATTAGGAATCAGAGAATGAGGCCTTCTGAGCTATGAACTCAGCGCACGCTGTTTAGGGAGTATGCATGTTGTTGTTGTTGGCTTTTATCAAGTCAAACGCCCATTATTGTGCCACTTGCAAATGGATGTTGTATGCTATTCGGTGTTAATGAGTCTGTCTAAACGAATGGTGTGGCTAGTGTTTAACATACACTTAAATGTGCATGGGACTGGAGGTGATCCCGCTGGTCGGCTGCTGCTACACATTGATAGAAACAAGCAGCTGTTAGTGACTAACAGATACTGTTTGGACTAACGTTGAATCACGCCATACAAATGTATTCACATGAGAAATTGGCGTGGATAGATCTCAGGAAGGTGAAGCGTTCCTGGATCCTAAACGGTGCGTTCATTGGATTAGGTTACACTTTGTTTCTGTTTCAACAACACAACTCAGGAAGTTGCAATCGCGGTTATGTTATTGTGACCGTTTTGGGATGATATGACTTGCATGAAATATATTACACATTTTATATATATATATACAACTTGACACGATTTGTTTCAGGTAAAGCGAAGGGACAGTAAAGTAGCAGTTAGTGATACATTCCACTAATTGGCTACGTTGTATTCAAGTTCTTCAGAAAAACTATTGTAAACATAAATGCCCATGCAATAAGTTAAAAAGCATACAGTGAACAATAAGTAAATACAAGTTAAGCTTAACAACCCCCAAATATGTCTTTATTTAAAGGGGTAGTGAACCCAAAATCATTTTTTAAAAATAATGGTGGCAATATGTCTTACATGATCGTCAACATAGTAATCTGTGCCTTATTGTCACGTTACTAAAATAAGCCAGTTTTTGCCCGTTTCTGCAGACCAGTTTGTGAGCGTACCGCTCCGAACACCGGTGGCGTCGGAGACCTTTCATGAGGTCAAAGGGCCTTTTGGCGTGCCCTTTAACGTCCCGACGAAGGGACATCGGCGGTGAAGTGTGTGTGTGTGACGCTCACGACCGAGAGAGGGCTTCTCAGACACTTACAACACCGCGGAGTGTGGCGCGTTTCATACACAACATCGCTCATTTTAAAGCGCATACACAAGTCGTTGTGTATGCGTTGTGTATGTGTATGCGTGTGTATGTGTATGTGTTGTGAATGCGTTGCGTTGTATCAGTTGTGTATAAGTTGTGTACGTGCTTTAAAAAAAGTATCAACACGTTGCTGTGGGTTGCAACATTGGGGGAGAACATTTCACTCCTCCCTCCCAGAACTCTAAGCCCAAGATGTTTTGTTGTTTAAAATCTCGTTACATTCGAGGCGACGGGGGGTTAATTGACACTTTAAAGCTGTACAGTCAGTTACATTTCTGTTCGGCTGCTTTGTTGGCATGTGTGACAACACCAGGGCTACTACAGGTGAACGGACATCCAAGAGAACTACTGCATCGCACTGTTTTCATTGTCACCGGCCGTCTTGGCCCTCGGTACAAGCAGCGTAAATGATCTTGCACATGTCCCTTTACCTTTTTGTGCCAGGCTGCTGTGCCTTCAGTTGCTTTGACTCCGTTAAGACCTTGGCAGGCTGTGTGGAGGCTGCACAGGCAGCAGGTAATCAGGCAACAGGCAATCAGGCAAACAGGCAACAGGTAATCAGGCAAACAGGTAATCAGGCAACAGGTAATCAGGCAACAGGTAATCAGACAAACACGCAACAGGCAACAGGTAATCAGGCAAACAGGCAACAGGTAAACAGGCAACAGGCTCCGGCTATTTTTTTCTAGGTGCCTTTATTTGTTTAGTTTCTCTTGTATTAAGGATCATCTTTTTTTGCGTTCTCCGTGATCATTTCCAAGTGATTCTTTTCACAGCGATGTTGCTTACTTTTGTTACTTTGTTTTCCGTTGTCTCGCTGCTGTTGTTTACATTTGCCGTGCCCCACAATGTAGCCGAAAACCCATTATGCGTAGCCTGAAATCTATACATGCATCTTTTAATGGAAGACAGTAAAATCAGCTATATATATATTGTACTAAGATTCAACAGTTTTAGTTTCATGTCATTTTCTCTTTATCTGTTGAGCTCTGGCAGATCATTTGTAATTATCTTTCACCTAGAAACACCATTGTAACTGTTTCAGTGAACCTTCTATCGTTTAAATATCTTAAGTCAAGTGTTTTTTGTTTTGTCGGTGCTGTTCCACGTGTAATGCAATTATTTGGTGTGTCCCCTCACATCCTTTTTAAGAGTCCAACCATCACAATGGTGGTCTATTTCCGCTGTTTGCTGATGCTCGCCAAACAGCGTTTGTCTTTTGTGTACTGTAAAACAGTGCACCACCCAAGAGGCGGGCTGTATGGTGGACCTGGAGAGGTGGTGGGCGTTGCTCACTTTACGATAGGAGGCAGCCGTCAGAGGAATGAGTGGGCAGGGTTTAGATTGGCCAATGGCAGTCAGCAAGTTAACATGCGGCTGGGCGGCAGGTTCCCGCTAAAAATGCGTGCTTTTTTATTTTATTTAATTTATCTGGGCATTCAAACACTTGTCCTTATTTAGTTTAACACCTTTAGTCGTTATTTGCGATGCAAATCTTGGTAACAAGATGCACTTCTTCCCGGTAGCGGTCCTATTCTATGCCTGTGAATACTGCTACGTGCAGAGCGCATCACAGGGGCTGCTGCTACATTGGATTATATGTTGGATTAAATCAGTGGTGTGTATTATCCCTTCAGTCTATGGTATTATCCGTTATAGCTCCTTTCCTTAGTGCGCGAGTGAGATTATGTTGGACTGAGTTATTCCAAGAAATAGTAATCCCACTGATTCCTGCTCCTTTTAGTGATGTTACATTTATTTGACATTCCTTTACGTCTAAACTTATAGAAACGTTAAGAGAACCATGTGGTTCCACTCTTAACTAGTCCAAACTAAACTCTGTAGTGCCGTGTGGTTCCACTCTTAACTAGTCCAAACTAAACTCTGTGTTTGTGACAAAAAAAATTCAATAATAAAATAGCACATTTTGATAGAAGGGGCTGAGAGTCATTAAGTCTAAAAAATGAAGTAGTCCAACCATTTTGACCCTTTTGTTGGTCAAAATATTGAAAAATGTTAAAATATTAAAACATCTATGAACTTTTAATTTCTGAAACTCATTGAATTTATCAGAACATAATCCATTGGAACCATGTGTTGTGTCTATATTCATAATATTGTCCTACCTTTTGCTAACATTTACCATCTTTGATCTTTCTCAGGTGTTGATCTGATCCAGCTATGAGGGCCAACAGTTTGGTATCATCTCTAAACATCTCATTGTGAGAGCTGCCTTGGGATGTTCTTTAAAACACACTGACATTAACCAGCACAAAAAGTTGACATTTCTGTAAGGGATTGGATGGCAAAGTGAATTTGATTTCATTAAACCATCAAATTGTGCTTCTCGGAAAGAAAAGCCATGTTTGAATGATAAACTGATAAGGATAACCGCAACCACAAGGAAAACCCAGAAGAGTGGAACAGTTCAGTCAACAGTAGAGGAAGAGCTGGTGAGGTCCTGGAAATGACCAGCTTGTTCAGGCGCAACAGCAATGGAGGCTCCAAGAATGGAGGACCTGATGGAGGTGGTAGCGGCAACTCAACCTCAGGCCAGCTGAACAACAGCAGGCCTAACCGGCAAATACGGCGACTTGAGTTCAACCAGGCCATGATGGATTTCAAGACCATGTTTCCTACCATGGAATATGAGGTCATTGAGTGTGTGCTACGATCTAACAATGGGGCAGTGGATGCCACCATTGACCAGCTTCTCCAAATGAGCATTGATGGGAACTGTTCTGATGACAGCTCTGACTCGGATGACAGCATTCCTCCTGAGGTCAGTGGAATATCTCCCTCTTCCTCCAATACTGTTTTGGAACCTAGGGCTGCACAATTATAACAAAAATTATAATTGTGATTATTTTGCCTAATATTGTGATTGTAATTATTCATTGCGATTAACAGATTATCGATTCATTTTGGCTTGACCAACATAAAAACAGTCCTTTGTGTCATATATTTAGTGGTATTGAATCCTCAGACAAGGCTTGGACAGACAAGATTCTAGCGCCCATAACCCAATGCCTGTGATTCGTTGGCGTGCTTATTGAGGAGTTGTAAAGGTTTGTAATTTGATTTGAAAGTAATGGGTGTACAAAATCTGTATTATTAGGTGTCAAGCACCGAAGTTGCAAGGCACCTTTTGTTATTGCCAGTTTGATTATTATTATTCCACCACACAGTAAACAGTCCCAAACAGCCAAATCTAAAGAGGAACCAATCAGCCCAAGTCTCTAGCGCCACCAATGGGTCAAAGTTGCAACATCTCAAAAGGCCATATCTCAGGCCCAATGTGCCCTATACTTTAAATACCTATAATTCGGTGTCAAATGACGTGTCTTCTCAAGCTCTCCCAACGCTGCCGCTCTAAGCATGAAGGTCAACACACAAATGCTAATACAAAAACTGCTTTTCACATCTCCCCCCAGCCAATGCCTAATTAAAACCAGTCCAACTCTAATAGATTCCCAATCTCCCATAGAATAAACGGTATCAAAACCGTTCTGAAACTCCAAACTGTATAGCCTCTAGGGACTCAAACGTAACGTGCCGAACGCTACCTTGACAGGAAATAGGCATATCTCCTAAACAGTAAATCCTATTCACACCAAATTGGGGTTCCATGTCTAGAACCCACCCCAGAGGGGACAGTCAGAGGAGCCACATAGCTTCATTGGGGCGCTGTAATACCACTATTCACTAAAATGGCCACAGTTCCTAGCCCAAATGTCAGATTTGAGTGGACCCAACTTTGGGACGGTTGAGGGTCAAGGCTCTAATGGGTCAAGTGGGATGATGGCAATTGCCCTAAAACGATGGCCGCCAGAAGCCAAAATATGTCCTACAAGCTTCAAGGAGGCAAAATGAGGGGTTAACTTTAGGCAATCAACATCAAACCTGATGTACGGAAAGGCACATGGGTCGAAATTCATCAGTCCAAAGATCGTCAAAATTGGGCCATAGGGGGCGCTACAGTCATCACATGAATAGTGCACCTTTAATGCAGCAATAGGCTACAGCCTGTCATCTGAAGGCATGCATTATATGTCATATGTTACGTATCCTCATATCCTGAAAATATCCGAGAGGCCAATTGTTTTTATGCATTACAATGTCATTCTTTTTATTTAATCTTTCTTTAGTTTGTCATGTACCCCTGGCTCACTTTTTGCCAAATGTCCAGATTAATCAAGATCAGCCCCAAACGTCCATAACGTGTCAGATAATGCAGCTTCTCATGGCCTACCACTTTCCCATCCGGACCATTATGCTCGGCCTCACTGCATATTCCTCTATTTGAATTTAACTGAAGAAAATACCTTTTTCCTCTCCTCCCAGGCCAATTCCCTAACTCTAACCAAACTAACTCTAATTGATTCCTCATTACCCAAATAATAAAATATAACAAAATAATTCAAATACTCTATGCAGTAAGGCCCCCTCAGGTGTAAACATTTTGAAGCAGATTACCCTTTCACAAGAGGTAGGCATGTTTTACCATCTCCTTCTAGACCATTTGTCCAATCATCGTGACGCCTGCTTTTTTTTATCTCGGCCCCCTTTATTCTATATTCCATATGAACCCTGTTTTCTATTTGGTTTATCTAAACCATGTAGGTTTAAGTGCCATAGCCAACTTAAAAAATGGCTAAGTGTGAAAAACACGGCTACTTCTAACCCATATAATGATCTCCCCTTAATGATGCATGTCTGTCGATAGCTCTGTGAGTAGAGCACTCCCAGGTGGAAGGTTCATGGTTAAAATCCTACCAGGTATCACCTTTTTTACTCGAGATATAACGTTACGTTATAGGACCCGCTAGACTCGATAGCAGTATCGATAAGCTCGGCCCTTATTGATTTTTGATATTTTGAGAAATTTGGAACCGGGTCCTTCTAGAACCAGGTCTCGATCCCTAGAGATGGGGCTGCGAAGCACACACAAACGTTTTGAGCAGTGCTGAAAGTTAAGCGCTGGAAGTGGGTGCAGGTGGTCTAATAAGGTAAGTGCACTCAACGGGGACGTTTAACTTAACCTTTTTAATAGGAGCCCTCAACATTAGATTTGAAAATGGTGAAATGGGAATTAACGTACTTGTGACAAATGTTAAGTATTCGAATTGTATGCTCTTGCTAGATTCTGGAGAGAACTTTGGAGCCTGACAGCTCAGATGAGGAACCACCCCCTGGCTACTCGCCACCAACATACGACCTGCATATACATGACCGGAAATACCCAGAGACTCCTCCCCCAAGGTATGGACATTTAGCTTTTTTCAAAAATGATCACACATTTATTAAGTATGATCGCAGTACCACGATTCACAAGACTACTTTCACATTTATGTATAGGTCACTATGCTTTATCAACTGATACTTTCATATTAAAGTATAGGCCAATGTACTGTATCAAATTGTCAAAAAAAGGAAGGCAATGTCTGAACTTTTGGAGTGGCATATCTGACACTCACACACCTACGGCACAAAAACCCCACTAACATCCACTAACATCTGGCAAAGAAACGGGGGTAAAACCAGCATTCATTTTGGATGTGAATGTGAACTGTGTTGAGTCCTGAGTTTGAACATGACTTGCTTTGGCTGCTGTTTTAGATTGAGTGAGTGCTGGCAACCGTGGCATGTGGGAGGGGGCTCATTAAAGAGCCAGTGAACCCTCTGTTTCAGCTGGAGTTTGAACACACACTAAGAGTTCTAGGAAGGAGGGGGGGGGGGGGGGGCGTGTTACGACCCACGGTGTCTCTGTGATACTTTCTTAGTACCGTGGTTGTGTATGAGCGTTATAATGATTGATGTTGTGTATGAAATGCGCCACACACACCGTGGTGTTCGGTGTCCCAGAAAAGCTTAACCCTCAATCGAATGCAGACTTCAAAATAAAGCGCTGCTCGTATGGAGCTCCCCACATCCACACACCGTAGTGTTATGCTGTAGGTGTCCGGGAAGCCTAACCCCCCCTCCCCCCCAGACGCGATCTTCAAAATCAACGGCTGTCCAGAACGAGCTCCAGACATCCGCAACGCCACACACACACACACCCTGGCGTTATACTATAAGTGTCTTAACCCTAAGAAGCTTAACCCTCTCTCGAACGCCGCGGTCAACCACTGCCCAGACAGAGCGCTTACACGTCCACACACACGTCCTCGCCGTCTCTATCCCTTGGTCGTGTCGTCGATAAGTAAACTAACAGCCACCTAGGCGTCACGATAATACCGTCACCTGCGTGGAACGTTCACGTAATGTTTCGGGGAGATTTTACTCCTGTTTTTATCAAAAGAAACGTGCGGTTTTTGTAACAGTGATAAAATGGCATAGATTACTATGTTGGTGATCACATAAGACATTACCACGTTTAAAACAAAAGGAAAGCGGATTTGGGTTAGATCGCTCTTCAAGGCAAGTTTGGGGAGGAGAAAAGTGTTTGCCATGTTGTTTTTCAATTCTGCCCAGCAACCGATAGAGGTAATCGTTATAGGCCCATATACTACACATCATCACTTGACCTTTGATCTCTAAAATAATTTTGCATTTTCATTGGATTTGTTAAAAGTACGGTATACAATAATGAAGCATGAAAGAACGTGAGAGGCAAAGCAAGACGGAATCTACCTGTACTGTATGCGATTCTGTAGCCCTGTTTTTAACCACTACTACTACTTTAACTAGATTATTTAGTGATGTTAAGATAACATGCTGAAAAAGTATCACAATCATTGACAATACTTTGCAATGATGTATTTGACAATTTCCCCATCTCTAAAAGTCGTAGTATTCGGTTCAAAACACAAACATTGTTAAAAATAGCAA
This sequence comes from Lota lota, assembly GCA_026745465.1. Taxonomy (NCBI): domain Eukaryota; kingdom Metazoa; phylum Chordata; class Actinopteri; order Gadiformes; family Lotidae; genus Lota; species Lota lota. Next base: position 1,189,991 of record JACYXH010000719.1, read on the forward strand.
TAATAATCATTTCTAAGTAATAATGTTGGATTGCAATCTGGGCCGGTTGGCACATTGAAATGCTAACAAGCTGACATGAAAGCAGGGATGTTATGTGGCATAACTAACATCTTTTTATGAAGAATCATTTGTTTATCAGATTTAAAATGGTGTGTTGCCTTGCAATCATTTATAAGCCTGAATTCCAACGAATGTGCAACTCTATAGAGCAGGTTTGGGGAACATTTTCTTTTCTTTGAAGGACATGGAGGCGCTCCCATTCAGTCAGGTGTGACTGCAATGCGGTCAAATGATGTCCTCAAACACAAATTTAATGGAAAACATAAGGTAGCAGGCCAACTCCCAGTCCCATACTTTCAAAGTTGTGCGCCTTTGGAAACGTTTGCACTGAATCTCTGTCCTAACCTTAACAGAGTCTAACTCAATCCAATGAGTGGAGCTGTAAACTCCATTTTTATGGTCGGGCCTCTCTGGTATCTGTGTACCAAATGTTGCGTCATTTTGGTTCATGGTTCATGTTAAGAAAATTATCTAAGCGTTACAAAACTTTGAAGGCACAGAACAATCTATCCAGGAAGGCCTTGGGGGTCCTTGATGCAAAAATATTCAGCATGTCAAATTTCACAATAGTTTGGTCAACTTGGGCGGGGGGTGTGATCATTTAACTGTTGACCCCATGTTATAGCACCTCCTGTGGGCAAAGGGGTACTTAACGTTTTAGAGACCTGCTTACACGCAGTTTCCAGACGTCTCCAGACTCTGAGTTGTCCACCTTCGGAGAGGTTGAAGTCAGTCAACTTCCATAGTAGAAAATTGCTCAGTGAGCATCTGCAGCAGTGGTAAATTTGAATAGACACAGGTCTTTTTCGAGCTATCAGGACCAAACATTCAACATTACCTATGTGCCCACCAAGTTTGAAGTCCCTGGGCTAGTCCGAACCAAGTTTGAAGTCCCTGGGCTAATCTAAACCAAGTTTGAAGTCCCTGGGCTAATCTGAACCAAGTTCGAAGTCCCTGGGCTAATCTGAACCAAGTTTGAAGTCCCTGGGCTAATCCGAACCAAGTTTGAAGTCCCTGGGCTAATCCGAACCAAGTTTGAAGTCCCTGGGCTAATCCAACCAAGTTTGAAGTCCCTGGGCTAATCCCAACCAAGTTTGAAGTCCCTGGGCTAATCCCAACCAAGTTTGAAGTCCCTGGGCTAATCCCAACCAAGTTTGAAGTCCCTGGGCTAATCCCAACCAAGTTTGTGATTGATTGAATAATGGTGGCTCATTTGCATAATCATATTTGTGCATAACACAGCCATTTTTAACCAAATCGAAGAAAAACTAAGCACGTTTTGGTCAGGACCTTCTAAGGAGCAGGTTTACAACATTTGGTCATCATTGGATTTATGGTTCATTTTATTCGAGGTTTTCTGAAGGTTTTCCAACACGTTCAAAGTACAGAAAAATCTTTAGACAAACCTTCGTCTGGATGATTGATTCAGCAGGTCATTACGCATGTCAAAAAATGCGCAGATACCAACTTTCACAAATTTGCGTCAGACGAGGTGAGGGGCATGGCTGTTAAGGGTGAGGGGCATGGCTGTTAAGGGTGAGGGGCATGGCTGTTAAGGGTGAGGGGCATGGCTGTTAAGGGTCAGGGGCATGGCTGTTAAGGGTGAACCGCAAATGTTAGAGCCCCCTGTGGTCTTAGCGATATCAAGAGACCTGGAGACCTGCATCTGCTTTCCATATGTAGGCCATTTTTGACAGCTCCAAGATGTTCATGTTTCGAGTGGTTTGAGTGTTTTAGCCCCATTCACTTTCATACACTCATATTAAATAGTAATATTATACAACTTAAATTTAAAAAAGTATACAATGTTTACGCTATAAAAGAAGACACGTACTGCAGTGATATAAGCCTGACGTTGGTGTTATCTCTCAAAAACTGTAAAGGAAAATTAGGAGGAATAACAATAGTGCGGCTTGCTTTGCAACACACAAATAAATTACAAATATTAACGCTGACAAATCTTTGTAAAGGCATTTACATTGGCTTATCATGGCAGCCCTATACAGCCGTATATTTACTATGCCTTCTTTACATTTTCTTCAGAGGCAAATTAAAACTACTTTGACAAGTTTAAATTGTATCACAGTTGGACGGCTATTGGCTATTTCGTTTTGGACAGTTCAATCACATACAATCTGACCTTTTTTTTAATCGATTAATTTACTTGATTTTTGGATTTTAACTATCCGTTAGCAGGATTGTATCCATAGCTAATAATCTGATTGGATCAGGTTTGACCCCCTGGGCACAAGTGACACATATCCCATGTCCTTAACATATATCATGTCCTCACTTTGGCCCTCTTCCTTCCTCTTCCACTCTCATCATAACATGCACAGATGATGAAGGGTTGGTTGTTTGGCTATTCGTTTCACTTACTCATGATGTTGCTATATCCCATTTCCTAATGTTGTTGTAGATTTGAAGCCCAGCCATCCTCTGGTCACTGCCCAGTGAGAAGTTACCGGCACTGGAATCCTCCACTTTTAGGAAACCTCCCGGAAGATTTCCTACGGATCTTGCCCCAACAATTAGAACATATTAAAGTAAGCAAGAATATCTTTCCAGACAGATTTTAAGTGAACAAGTTGTGTCAAAGAGATGTGTTAATATTCTGATGAGATCCATAGGGGGGATTTCTATTTTCATCCACGAACATTTCAAACTCTGGTCATGCCTCCCCATCCCAGCCGAGCCCCCTCCCCTCCGAGAGCAAACAGACGACCCAGGCCCACGCCAGGCCGGCAGCTGGGGGACGCAGTAGTGCTTCAGGTTCAGGGGGGGGAGCCACTGAACAGGAAGGGAAGCTGAAACAGTACCTGGAGGATGAGCGCATAGCCCTGTTCCTGCAGAATGAGGAGTTCATGAGGGAGCTGCAGCGGAACCATGACTTCCTTATTGCTCTGGAAAGAGGTATGCTTTTTTTAAAATCCCATTGCAATTATGACCTATGCATAACCTATTCATTATTTTATAGTTGCCCGTATAACATCAATGCAGAAAGAGCATTGGAGACTTTACTTGTGTAGAGAACATGTACACTGCTCATTGCTGTTGGGTCACAAAATGCAAGGCGAAATAAAGACGACTAATTTCGCTTTCGTCTGTCCATTTACTCCATTTAATGAGTTTGCAAGCTTAACATTCACCAATGGTCTCATTCCTATGATATCTTTCATCCTGAGTTTCCCCATGATATTACATGCCACATTTCTCCTTCTGAGAATTGTAGTGTGTTGTGAGAATTGAAGTGTAAAATAATGACATCTTAACTTACAATGATAGTTAATCTTATAGTCTTACACATAAGACGTATTCAACATTTATTTCCCAGTTTTCATTTCCATTTGCCCACCCCAGTCCTTCCCATGTATAATTTGTGTCCGGCTTTGGGATGCTTCTTTAGCAGGTACTTCACATAAACGTGCCACGTTTCCTTGGCGCCGTGTCTTTCCTAGCTCCATTGGTGACTCCCATGCCATCGCATCAGTGGCTTGGCTGTGTGATGTGATACACAATGAAACAAGTACGAGTAAGCTCCAGCCTCACACCCTTTCTTCCATCAGTGTTCCTAACATCTCTTCTGTTTTTGTAGATCGCTTGAAGTATGAATCAAAGAAGTTAAAGTCCAATCATTCATCTAGCATGGAGAGTTCTACAGGTAGATCTTAATCCTCTAACTTCCTTAGCAAGCTTTCTGTCAATCTGTTCATCTTGAGAGGATGAGTGTCTTTCTCAGTCAAGATTGGCTCATAACATTGCTGTTCATTTTCTGTCTAGGGGAGCGCAATCCTTCAAACTCAGTGGAATCCGTGTCGGATGACGCCATGTTTCAAGACAAACTTAAACACATGGGCAAATGTAATGCGCCTCAATGGAAAGGTTTTAAAGATAACATTGGACCATTCACATTTTGAAATGTCATGCTGACCGTTCTTCTTCTTTGCTCTTGTATAGCCACAAGAAAGAAGTTGTTTGAAATTGCCAGAACCTTCTCAGAAAAGACTAAGCGTAGAAAGTCTAAGAGGAGGACGCTGCTGAAACACCATTCGTATCCTTCAAGTTTAAGAACAAAGTGATAGAGGAGTTCCTTACGTCCTCACGGTTATTTATGGTTATTTGTGTGTGTTTTTATTATTATTAATGATAATATTCGAATGAACACAGATACTGTCTGGACATCATTGCTCTGCCGTTGTTCAGGAGGATGTCTTGCCTACATAGAATATGACTCTGCTTCTCATTGGTAAAGTCATTTTACATTTGTGTCTAAATATATCTGCATTAATTATGTAGAGAATAAACTAAAATGTATGTAAAAAAAACAACAATATATATTCAAAATGATTTAGCCTTGGCAACAACACTTCTCCCCAGCGCATTAGCTCTTGTATATTATACTATTTATGTATTCATTTTTGTGTCACAAATGCACTACTAAACATTAATCCGAACAATCAGCATCATATTCAGCATGTGTAGGAGCCCCAAACGTGGAAGTTATGCCAAGCGGTTTACGCACCGGTTTGTAAAAATGTTGAATACCGGAATGTATTGACTACAGAAATGCTTTTATTTACTTCCAATATTGGAAACGTCATATGAATGTTGTTATTTTTAAATAGGATGATTCACTACTAGGTTAGTGGGAAAGCGTTGTTTGTTCTTAGCATGTTTCCAGTCTTGGCACAGCTAACTCAACAGCCAACCTCCTGGATGCAGTGGAGGGAACTTCCTGTGGTAAGACCAAGTTCACAAGAATGTTAAGCTATATAATATCTTATATTTGTAATGGGAATATCCTAAGAACAAGCACAACTAGAGTAGACAGAGTGTAAAACCTGTTTTGCTTTTCTCAATCTAGTGGTTTGCAAAACATGATGACGGATATATCTTACAATTATGAGGGTTATGTCTGCGGCTGGTTGCTCTCAAACCTGCCAGTCGATGGACGGACCAATCGGAGGCTGCCGTTGTTCTTGAAGGCGAGTTAGTTGATAATGCAATAAAGACAACAGGCAAGGTGCAAAATCAAGATTGTTTCACGGAATTGCTGTTGAGCCTTGCCTTTCAACCACAAGCATACATTTTGTAATAATTAAAGGAATCCTCCTTCACCAAATATCAGATAGCCAATGCGCAAACCTGCAGCATAATTATAGTACAAAGAGGAGCTGACAGTGGACACATGGTTTGGTAGATACAATTAAACGGGTGTTTTGCAAGCAGTGTTCTGTCGGTTGGGGTGCATTAAGACAGGGCAGTAAAGGGGTGCCTTTGTTTGGAAAGGTTGTGAAGTGCTGCAGTAGAGGCCGGCGCACCAAGATGCTCGCATCGATGCAGCCACTGACCAGATCGAAGCAGAAATAGATGTGAAAGATATAACGCAACACAACATACATAAATGTGCCCGATTGGATTGTTCCCAAAGGAAAAGACGTGCTGTTCTTCAGACTGGATTCGGAAGAGCTCTGCTCCTCAGCTTCATCTGATTGTCTTGAGTGTATCGTCTTGTCAAGGCATGAATTCAAATGAGCTGCTTGCGGCAAAAGGCCGGCCTCTTGCGATAGCGACTGGAAAATACGTCACAAGAACGGTAGAACCAGTCTACACCTAATCCTCCTTTTCACAATCCCTATGTGACATGGGATGAAGGGGCTGGTATTAAGGAAGTGAGGCATCATAAAGGTATAGCCGTGCAACCTGTTGTTCATCTATGCTCACATCTGTTCTCTGTTCTAGAGGAGGACGGCCAGTCTAGAAAAGTGGACATTCCGGACGAGAGTCGATACAAGTCTTGATCATGGTAAGTCGTTGACCATTTATTTTGCTAATTGCTTTTTGATCTTTTCTTGTTTACTTTGGCAGTTTCAAATAGGATTGGATGTATGTATTCTGTGTGTAAGGAGCATTTGAATGTAGTCATTGCAACAGAATAGTTGTGGTTGAAGTGGAAAAGGTGGGCGGTAATGAAGTTATTAGGGTTCTGTGGTTGCTTCCATTTTCTCTGAGCGGTCCAAACTACGAATGGGCATAAATTCAGGAAACCAAGGTGGAGAATACAATCTGTATTTTCTTTATGAGTTAGCAAGGCTTAATTCTAAGTGTGTGTTTCGGACGCTAAATTAACCACTCATTCTTTCCTTGATTCTTAATTTTAACTGTGTGTTTCTGATGCTAAATTAACCACTCATTTTTCCTTGATTCTTGTGTGCTGAATCCCAACAGGGATACATGGCTACTGTATGACCTGTAGACTCCCAGCTCCTCGGACATCTCTGCTCTTAACTCCTAGTCAAGGTCAACCTCCTATCAAGAGAAAGATTCATAATGTAGACTGTTTGCAGATCTCTATTGCAACAAAATCTCCACCAGCATTTTGTCTTACTTTGCTTATCTTTATGGTGGATCGAACCACACAAACTAAATAATGAAGAAACTAAACATAATGTTAAATGTAAATGAGCTGTATTATTATAATGTTTTTCTGCATTTGTTTCTTGTTTTCTGTATGGATATGTTTTATTCTCATATTTATTCCCCTAATCATTTATCTCCACATCTATGTATATATGAATATATTTATTTCTGTAATTCCCTGTGATACGCAATGTTTTTAGACATGTGGCTGATGTTTGGACTAGCTTCTTCAGGGGTATCACCTGACTAGAGTTCAGGTGGAGGACAAACTGATCCTTCTCTTTATCAATCTCTTTTCAGTATTTTGATAGCTCACAAACGAGGACCATGAGTTCCACGACCACTTCAATCAATGGGCATTACATGAACATTGGACTTTCTGTCGGATATATACATTTCTGGAACAAAATATCAGGGAATTAAGAAAAACTGAAATAAATGTGGGGGGAAATAGTTTGGATTGGATTAATTGGATGCGGAAATAAATACAAATGGAAATGAAGAAAATTGATTTCATTTTATTTCAAACATTTCTTATGTTCTATTTTTTCAAAGTTGAATTTGGTCCTGCATTTTTTTCACATGTCATACAATTCCTGCCAAATGACCATCTGATTGAAGTGGTCAGGAGCCATTCACTCTGTGTATGCCTATCTTTATGGCTGAGCGTGTTAAGCCAAAGTAGTATAAGTTCTTTGTTATAACTAGACCACATTCTGCTGCCTTTTCTAAAACATACTGTGGCATTTCATACCATTTCCCTACAAACCTATCTGCCTTGCTGCTGGAGGGTATAGGATGACTGACCATATTACCGTAACAAAAAATACATAGCAAAACTGTGAAAGCTCTGAAATGTCAAGTTGATCCGATTGTATTCAACTATTGATATTCACGCCTTTATGCCCTGCATTTACACCGCCCAACAGAGCCGTGCAAATCGGAGTGATATGTGATACCTGTGTCACAACAATGGGCAAAAACCCCTGACGCTCATGCCGGTCCATTCAGGGTCAGAGTCGGTCCGTCGTTCCCCTCCTACGGGGGTCCATTCAGGGTCCGAGTCGGCCTGTCGTTCCCCTCCTACGGGGGTCCATTCAGGGTCCGAGTCGGTCCGTTGTTCCCCTCCTACGGGGGTCCATTCAGGGTCCGAGTCGGTCTGTCGTTCCCCTCCTACGCGGTTCCCCATCCTAACTGCATGCCAGTTGCTGGCGCTAATGCACGCTAACTTTGTTTGCCAAACGCCATAAGAAGTTAAGGGCGCGGTCGTCCCCATATGGCCCTGCTAGCCCTCGAGGACATGGGCGATGACGACATTAAAGGCTCGGACGTACTTTCCGCGGTGCGCGTCCGCCGACAGCTGCAGGCTTGTTCTGGTCCAGCGGATGCGCACCGCGGTTCCCTTCATGCTACATTTGAGGGTCCGCGTCGGTCTGGCTTCCACGACTGCGCGTTTCCTGATCCTAACTTCTCGCCAGGAGTTCCAACGGCCCTTGTATGTCTTTATGGTCCTTAAAGTAAATAAGATATTAGGGTAACGGCAGATCTCCTTGCACATGCCCACTTCAAAACAAGCGTCCATATATTATCTGGAGCATGCGCAATCGACGCGCTTGCTATGCGTGAGGTCGTCCACACGCTTACGTCACGCAGACTCACAAACCTTAACGTCAAGCGGACACTCCCGGACGCAGACGTTATTAATCCCGTCTCCTTCCTCTCTCCCCCATGGGACTTTATTTCAGAGTCAACGGCAAGGCAAATATTACTTGATCCCGTTTGAATTGTGGTATTAATAACACAATTTCGTTTTGTGTGAAACTGCTAAATGCACTACCCGTTCTGTCACAGCCAGTGCACATGCTCAAAACACAACTGGCTCCGCCATCTTGTCTTAGCAAGGAGGAGCGAGTGTAGGTGCTTGCCCTTACCTCATATATCAGTAAAAACACTTCATAAACTGCAATGAGATTATACCCAGGAAGGATGGACGTACGCTGTAGTACGAGCATGCTTTCAAATTCATGATTCGTAGCTAGACTCTGCCGGCAAAGTTATCATAACGACGTAGAACCAGAACACAGCTCTATCTCCACTCGCTTCGTTCAGTTTTGGAGGGAGGGGTGCAGCCTGACGTTTGATTGACGTCCTCTAGGAACCCAAAACGTTCAGTCAAAATGAACGCAGTCAATAGCGTGGTTAACCTTTTGAGGGCAATTTGTGTTCATGTTATCTTAACCTACATTTCAAGTCTAGATTTGGACAAGGATCAATCCATAGCACTACTATGTAACCCACTAATCAGTTTCCATCTAGAATAAGTTGTTTTATGGTTTGGTTTTCCTCCATATTGTTTTTGGTTGTTTCTGACATTGCATAGTTGATCAATGTTGTTATTTTTGTGTCAGGAGTGGAACAAGAAGTGTGCACAGGTTCCTCTATGGTTTGCTGGAAAAATGCCATTAAAGAGATTTTATATTTGAGATGCAGTAGGTTATTTTGATTATTGTTGTCCAGTATTATCATTTGATTAAAAACCTCATGCAAGAATGCAGACCCATGTAAGGTCAGAACCATGTACGGTCTGAACCATGTAAGGTCAGAACCATGTACGGTCTGAACCATGTACGGTCTGAACCATGTAAGGTCAGAACCATGTACGGTCTGAACCATGTACGGTCTGAACCATGTAAGGTCAGAACCATGTACGGTCTGAACCATGTTGGGGGCAAACAAGCTAACTCCTCTTCACCGAGGGGGCTCTTGTGTCTGTGACATCTGATTTGGCTATATTCTGCATTCTAGTAATAAAAGCCTATATTCTGCATTTTTCTTGCTTACATTTTCAATAGCTTAGTCAATAATTGCATTTTCATTAAATCACTTATAATGTATATTACGAATCCACATACGTTTTTATTTTTGTTCTGCCAAGTCTGTTCTGCTAGATGCCACTAAATCCTACACACTATACCTTTTAAAATAGACCTTTTCCCCTCAACCTCCTCTCTACAGTCTGTTGACTGTGGGGAGACGGTGGAGCTGTCTGTCGGCACGGAACGTGCCTTTCCCACTCGGTCGGAGGCGAGTGGCCGACGCTCCCCACTCCACACATAAATGTGCTGGAGCTCACCACGGGGAGGAAAGTGCTTGTACATTTCTCTCACCTGGTGCGCGGCCGCCACGTTCTGATCCGAAGAGACAGCGTGTCAGCGGCGGCATACATAAACAAACAAGGGGGAGTGCGCTCCGCTGCTCTCCACCGAGCAGCAGTCGAGCTCTGGCTGTGGGCTCATCAGAACCTGCTCAGCCTGAGAGCCCTGCATATCGCGGGCGCCCTGAACTTTGGAGCGGACCTCATGTCTCGCGGCGGTCCCCGCCGAGACGAGTGGCGGTTACATCCCGACATTGCCAGACTGATCTGGCAGAGGTTCGGGATGGCTCAGGTGGACCTTTTAGCGTCCAGAGAGAACACCCACTGCAGTCTGTGGTTCTCTCTCAGCCCCCAGGATCTTCCCCCGTTGGGGGTGGACGCGATGGCGCACGCACCGTGGCCGCGGGCTCTCTTATATGCGTTCCCGCCGCTTCAACTGATCCATCCTCTCCTGGAGCGGGTCAGGCAGGAGGGATTGTCTCTCATTCTAGTGGCCCCGGAGAACCGCTCAGCTCTGTGGTTCCCAGAGCTAGTGGCGCTCTCTTGCACGGAGCTGTGGCCGGTACTGTTCAGACCGGACACGCTTTCACAGGCGCACAGGACGGTGCACCACCCGCCCGATGTGGCAGGTCGGTTGTTGGTTTGGCTTCTGAGGGGGGGTGGCAACACTATCCAGAGTGCCCACGCACCTTCCACTTCCTCCCTCTAAACAGTGGGGCCCTTTCTCTAAGTGGTGTGACAGCAATCGCGTTGTCCCATCTCTTTGTGAGGTGGGAAGCGTGCAGTTGTTTGTGTGCTATAGCGACGCTGCCTAGGGCCACGGTTCTCTCTAAGCAGCGTCTGTCTCGCTGGATATGTGAGGGTGTTTGGTTTGACACAAACTTGTCTTTCAAAAAACAAGTTAGCAGGGTCATCAGAAATGTTACATTTAATCTGAGTAATTTTGAGAGCATCAGGCACCAGTTGTCTTCGTCCTCTGCAAAGCTTTTTGTACAGTATGATTTGTCCCCATCTGTCTTAATGCATAACAACTTGGTCACACGCAGGTGTGACTACACTCAAGCCTGTGTAGTCACTATAAATAAACGAATTCTAAAAGTAGTAGATAAAAGCCAAGGGATCCTCATCACTGCAATATTCTGAAAGAATATAATGACAACTTATTTTACTCTGATGCATGCCTGATATTGAAAATTATTCATAATCTCGCACCCCCTCCTCTTAGAGGATGCCTGGACTATCCCAGCAGTCGCAGTGCAAGAAGGACTAGAGCACCTACTAGGGGTGACTGGGTACAGTTCAGAATGACAACCTTTGGTCAATCTGGCCTAAGGATGTGTGTACATTGCTGGTGCAATTTGTCTTAACCGGGAAGGTGCAGGAGGCTTATGCCTCTTGGTCCAGTGGGGATAGCACGATAGATTCGTGTTGTTCCCATGCTAATTAGCTAGGTCATCCTTGACATGTATTTGTTATATGTTACTTTCTGTCATCGTTCTTTGTTGTCAGAGGTGGAGCTTTTGTAAATACATCTCTAAATGCAACTTCAACGCCTGGCTTGAAACTTAATTGGATCACAAAACAACTTTACCCTACGACACATTGTAAGAGTAGTGAATTGAATTGAAATCAAGATAATGGTGCTTGAATGTTATTGACCCTCCAAACTTTATTTTGAGGGGGCTTAGCACCCTGGCCCCTTGCTCTCCATGAAAGCCACTGGAAACCAAAATCCACAATGGCCTTCTAAACATGTAATTCGGGGTCTTATGTACATAAAAGTAAGCATCTAAAAAGTATTAGCTTGTAAAGCTGTCAGCTGTATACTAAGTATACACCTGAAAACAGTAGTAATGCCCTACACGGTTTCGGCAGCAGCCTAGTTCTTATTATACAGCCATGCTTTGGACACACACGTTCCTGGAGATTAGGCAAGGAGCGCGAGTGGATTTGCCGGAAGGACAATGGAAACTCAACCCTTGAGATGGGAACGCGAGTGGAATCGCCGTGGAGGTACTATTGGAATGCAGCCAGGGGTGTTGTGTCGTCACATCCGCCCATGAGCCACCCCCCCCCCCCCCCCCCCAAACCGGGTGAACGAATACTATTGACGTTTAGAAGGCGGCCATTCTACTTTGAAGATAGATCACGAATTCAGTGGTCCAGTCCCCCATTTTATAGCTAAAGCTATTCCCCATGCGTGGTTTTACGGGACCGAACAGCACACCCCAGCAGTGAAAGACCTTTGATGAGGTCTAAATAGACGAGCGACTGACGGTAGCGACGAACGGGGAGTTGCACGTCGCGTTTGTGGAAACGCCATACACGTTCAACTTTAGTTTCTTCCAAGAGCTCCGGTTCTGCTTTGGGTTGATACGACGCTTTTTCTCGTTAGTCCTTGACCTCTTTTAGATGGCAAGCTTCCCGGGTTCTCTAAACGAAAATGAAATAGGTAAGTTGTCTTTCTTAAATACGGGCCCGTGGTCGCTAAGACTCCCACCGAATGTCCACCGTTACTGGCTCTGAATGCGGCGGCGTATTTGCCTGATTCGCCAGCCACTGTTAGCTGTTATTTACAGCCAGCCACGGGGGTAATACCGTGCTGGTCTTTGTTGTTTTACAGTGGTAGCCTACTGTGGCGAAACTGGTTTCCAAACTGTTGTTGACACAACTACGAGGATGACCCATTTCCCAAAATACACATGACGACGAGTGATTGCGTCTTTTCCCGGTTGTTGTTGTTGTTGTTGCTGCTGCTGCGTCTGAAAGAGCCCCGCACACTGCAGTGATCCAGTTACTGAGGGTTCCTAAGCGAACCTCGTTGGCAGCACCGATGAGAGCTGGTGGAAACATCGACATGCTAAGGAAAGGGCGCTTCAACGCTTCCTTTAGCGCAGGGCTACGCTGGACCGTCCTTTACGGAAGGAGCGGAGGCGCGGCCGTCCCGCAGCGCCTTGTGGCCGCAACGTTCAGGGCGCAGCGCCGTCGGCCGTCCGCGACGCGAACGACCACACCCAGCGTTACTTTAGCCGCAGGGTTTGTCTACTTTACATTTCTAACATTAAATTTCCCCTAAAAGGTCACGGCTAGTACAGAAAATGAAACGGACACAGCAGTAGTCTTAATACCATACGAAAACAGCCCTAAACACCTATTCAAGATTACTTTATGCCCAATGTTACCTAGAAGACTGGCATTAGTCTTCTACCGATGCCATTTTCTCTATAAATGACACATTTCTAGATAGGGATCATTATATTTGAGTTAGACCTTCGTCAAACTAGGCTATGTTCATATTTGTTGACAGAGTGTGCTCACACTAAGCACTCTTAGACAGTAGCTTAGACAGTAGCAACACAAAAAGTAACTTAAAAAGATTGTACTGGTAACTGATGTTTTAGTGAAGCATGGGGAGACATTTCAGACACTGCTGGAACTTCTGCCGAGCCGACTAGGACTCTGGGGAACAGCCTTCAGTCTCCTGGCACCTGCCATGTTGACATTAGGCCCTTCTAACAGCAGCCATTTTGACAAGTCGTTGCAGGGTTAATTAATAACATGTATTATTACCCTTTTCTAGTTAGGACCCGGTGAGGCACGCTGGCTCACTGGATAGTCTATTTTGTCAGTTGCGTTACATTACATGTCAAAATGGCTCCTGTGAAAAAGTCCTATTCCAAGGCAGAGTATTTCCACAGGCCTAATGGGCCACAGTCGATGTTTCTCCTAAAAACCGTTCCTCTCCGTCTCTAGGAAGGCGTGGCACGGGTATGCTACGTTGTACGAGTCCACAATGGTGTCATTATCTCCATACTGTCCATTCCCGTGATTGGTCATTAAAAGATAAATGCAAATCCATACAAGGGTAAATAACATTTGTAGAGATGCAACTTCAATGTTGATACATCAACACACAGGCCTTCATAAGCGCGCTTTCATATGGTTTACACACACGTGCTTTCCACATTGGAAAAACACGACATGGAACTGAAATAGATTTCACTAGATGTTTGCTTGCAGAGCACATGCAGAATGAACTTAATAAAGTCCACAAACCATGTTTTCTAAACCCAGTTTGAGGTAAACTAGACTAAAGAAGAGATTTGTGCATACAATAGACCAGTGCCAGCAGACCTTAAACGCTACAATATTTTGCATAGGCAGCGTGCGAGATTTATGACAAGATAATCTGCCAATTTGTATCAACGCCAAAGGATATGGAGCTCAAGAGTTAGTGCCTTTGTCCATCATTTTAAACGTATTCTGTGGACTGTAAGAGAGTATGTGTACGCTATATGTCTTCTGTTTTGTTTTGGCCAGGTCTCTTGAAAAATAGGGTTGGAATCTCAGTGAGTCTCAAGCTGGTTTAATAAAGGTTAATATAAAGAATATATAAGGACACTTTTTTTAAAGGAATATGAATGGAAAACAAACAAGGTCATAATGTGTTTTACTTTCCTATTTGTATGCACATTTAGAAAAAGAAATGTGTGAAATCATTTAGCAGCATCATACTCGAAAAGGACAGAACATAGTATCCAAAGACCCAAGGTTTGCAAAATGTGGGCATACATTTATTATTGTATGCCCACTTACAATAATTATCTAATAATTATCGCTAAGCAAAAAGCAGTTTTGTACATTGTCCAGGCATTCCACTGCAGCATTACTTTATACATGAGCGCCAGAAGAGGAAACACGTTATTCTGGATGACCGACTGCCAGAAAAGGCAAAAACATTGTAGTCAATTCATGTTCATTAAATTGCCAACTATATTAGCTTTTTTTTTCTACACAACCTGAAAAAAACAACATAGTGTGAGCCCCTATAGATGACGGTGAGGCAGAATGCACGTTCGATGTTTTACCCTCTCTCTTGCGCGGAACAGGTTTTGTTTTGGCATGCGACTTTGTTTGTGTCTTGACTTGACATGCATAGGCAGCTTTGACACATCGCCACCCCTGTCAGGTCTAACATTGTATGAACCTAATCCATTGCCTGGAAGACAATAGGTTACGTTAGGAGAAGCGTCTAACAAACCATAAATGGGGGAACGTTGTGCATTTTCTTTTTTTGCTCCACATGGACATTTTTTTTTTAATACAACTGCTGGGTACACAGTACAGGATGATTTGCCTGTTTTTGAGGCCTATTGCTCCCAGATTTTATTATAGTTCTATAGATATATATTTTTACCACCTTTTACCTTCACCGGTAATCCCAACGGAAGCCATGGCAGTGAAAGTGAGATGGACTTCTGGAGGAGTCCACCTCACACTACATCATTTCCATTTTCACCCCGTCTCAATGACTTTGTCCATAGTTCTTTAGGTTTTCTTAGGATGTTCAGAAAAAAAACAAACGAGGGCAAAAGCGGTCTTGGCTATCACAGCATGAACGTCTAATATGTTTGTTTACACTAAAGTCCAGTTTTTCATTGTGATTTGCAAGAATCGACTGGGAATCGTTGCGTTCCACATACTTAACACCCAGAACGGTTACATTTATCTTTATATACAGTTGGATGCGTGGTCTCTCACTTTTTCTAAATTTGAAAAATCATCTTGTGTGGCTCGAGTTATCACATATGCTCTTTCATGTACGGGCAGACAGACATCTTAGGGCACGGACAAGGAACTGAGCATTTGATGCCAT
The DNA here is from genome assembly GCA_026745465.1 of Lota lota. Classification (NCBI taxonomy): domain Eukaryota; kingdom Metazoa; phylum Chordata; class Actinopteri; order Gadiformes; family Lotidae; genus Lota; species Lota lota. Next base: position 1,205,281 of record JACYXH010000719.1, read on the forward strand.
ATTGAGCCTATCCTAGGTTTATAAAGGTCAAGAATAATAACAATATCTCTATCTAGCTATCAATACATCTCTACCTAATCGACTGACCTAAACCGTTATATCCATGAAAGCCAGATCACAGAAGTTGCACTGACGCGACGAGCGGAACTGATACCTTGGTGTTTCTGAGGTTAGACAGAGTTGTGTAATTTGTTTCAACATTCAAAGACGGCGTGTACTTGGGTATGATCTATTGACCACGCTACGTGAATGCAAAGAGTACAAATAACATTTCATGGGCATCCCATCTGTTTGTTTCATAGGTAAGGCTAAGTTCATCGGTGAGCTGTCGGTGCCTGTAGCTCCCTTTGATCAGAAGTCTGGACGGGAAACCTGGACCGTAGCCTTTGCACCTGATGGCTCCTACTTTGCCTGGTCTCAGGGGCATCGCATTGTGAGGCTTGTTCCCTGGTCCAAATGTCTTACAAAGTTGTAAGTAGTTCCTGGTCTAATCATGTTGAAATCTGTTTGTAAATCTGCTTTCTAATTGTAAAATAAGTAAGTGAACACCACACCCATTTGTGCTTAGTGAACGTGTCATTCGCCATGGGACTCATCATTAATAATTATGTTATTAAGTTGGTCCTTACAAATGTACTTGTCCATCTGTAGCTCCATGTCCCACTCTGGTGAGCGTACCAACTTGTCTCAGCACAGTGGTGATGAAGGCCAAGTCCCCCCAGTGTTAGATGAGCCCTGCGATCACACCATCGACTGTGGTGACATAGTCTGGGGTCTTGCGTTTGGTTCATCCGTACCGGAGAAGCAGAGCCGGTGTGTAAACATCGAGTGGCACAGGTTCAAGTTTGGCCAGGACCAGTTGCTGCTGGCGACGGGCCTCAACAACGGGCGCATTAAGATTTGGGATGTGTACACTGGTGAGTACAAATACACATCCTTTTGGACCGAGAAATGGGTTTCAAATAGATGCCTTTAAAAAATAAAAAATAAAATAAGTGCCTCGTGTCAAATGTTCCCTCTAACGGTGTTCTCCTGTTGTGAGCAAGTGTCTTTCCAAAACGAAGCACATAATATGCACATACAAATGATTGTGGGCTGTAACATTTTCTGTTAGTTTGGTACAGTATTATAACTGTGGGCTGTAACTGTTAGTTTGATACAGTATTATAACTGTGGGCTGTAACTGTTAGTTTGAGACAGTATTATAACTGTGGGCTGTAACTGTTAGTTTGAGACAGTATTATAACTGGGCTGTAACTGTTAGTTTGAGACAGTATTATAACTGGGCTGTAACTGTTAGTTTGAGACAGTATTATAACTGGGCTGTAACTGTTAGTTTGAGACAGTATTATAACTGGGCTGTAACTGTTAGTTTGAGACAGTATTATAACTGGGCTGTAACTGTTAGTTTGAGACAGTATTATAACTGGGCTGTAACTGTTAGTTTGAGACAGTATTATAACTGTGGGCTGTAACTGTTAGTTTGAGACAGTATTATAACTGGGCTGTAACTGTTAGTTTGAGACAGTATTATAACTGTGTGTGTGTGTGATGCCTTTCACACCACATTCATTTAAATAAAATGATATAATTCTGTTGAAACAAGGAAATAGTCATTTAATAGTCATCATGGGGGTTAAAGGGGGACTGTAATACATATTAAACATACTACCTTGAAACTGAAGTAAAGCTGTGCACTGAGATCATGTGCCCATTGCAACAAAGTCCCAAATAAAACGTTATGCTACTTTTCTAGTACCGTGAGTAGGGCAGTATGTCACACGATGACATTATGCGTGTCATAACTTGGTGCAATGATCACGCTTGTTTAACGTTGTTCACCATTTTCACATCACATGGTTGATAACGTTGTGTTCCCTATTTCTTTATCATTCTTTTCCAGGAAAGCTGTTGCTTAATCTGATGGACCACACCGACATAGTGCGGGACCTGACCTTTGCTCCCGATGGCAGCCTCATGCTAGTCTCTGCGTCCAGAGATAAGACTTTACGTGTCTGGGATCTGAAAGATGATGGTATGGACAAGTAATCTTAATGGTAGAGCTAAAGAAATTTTATGTGCCTGCAAAGTGATGATGTATCTGTTAAATTTGCCGTCAAATGTTGACCGTGTGATTTAGTCTAAAACACTGCTACCTCAGCCCAGCATATCATTTCAACTGCAGAACACACTCATATGCGTGTCATCCTGCCAAGAATGTACTGTATCCGCTAAAGTTGGACCAAATACGTAATTTGTCTGAGATGTATTATTTCCCCACACACACGCATGGAGCAGTACTCTCTGATTTAGAAAATAGCCGACCATTTATCCCAAGCACTATAAATCCAAATGGGAGGAATCAATAGACATCCCTCGTATGTTCATTCCTGTTTTACTTTCAAAATGCAGTGCATCACAGAAGCGGTAATTCAGTTTACCATGGTGTTTAAGCAGCCTCCTCATGATGCATGAAATGGAGCCAAACTTAAGTACTATTGGTTATTGTTTTTGGTGATTCTTTTCATTGCAATAAATGCGTGACGACAGTGCTTCCAATCTTTCTTGAGCATTGTAAATGACATGCGCTATTGCCATACATTATAGCAAAGCATAGTTCGTTTTTTAGATGAAACGTATCACTTGTCCTACATATCCTATTGATGTAGTGCTTTGCTCTCTACATATGTCTGTTTAGACCAAGCATAGGCGTGTTTCTGTTTGTGAGAGCCAGGCGGGCTAACATAGCTCCTTCACCCGCCTTAAGGTGGTTGGCCATGGTTGGCTGCAGAGTGACCCGCCATCATGCCTGTTATCCAAAGGCAATAATTATTTTCCTCGTTCGGTTAGGATCTCAATGGCTAGTTCTCTCCCTGTTGATGAGGGCCATTCAATTCCCGCCCTCAAGTGGGCCAAATGTGGATCGTTTTCCGCAGCCTGTTGCCAAAATCCCCAATAATGGCATCGTAGAAGGCACACCTTCACTCTTAAAACAGTTGTGTGTAAACCAATAGATGATGTCACGGATTCCTTGTCCATACATAGTCCATACAGTCTATGGTATAGACATTATAGCGCAAGAGATCAAAGAAAACGACAAAATGAGGCGTTTTGAGTCAAACCTTTCTTTTTTTTTTAACAACATTGGTGGTCATGCATATATATACATGCCCATGCTCATTTCAATTGTGTAGTGTGTTTTTATTAGTGGAGGGTTTTTCATTCTGATAGTGAAATGTGTTTTCAACAACTGAAGTCGGTACGTTTGTGTAATTATTCAGTGTTTGCGATGCGGCCGTCCTGTCCTTAGGTAACATGGTGAAGGTGTTGCGAGGTCATCAGAACTGGGTCTACTGTAGTGCCTTCTCGCCTGATTCTTCCACGCTGTGCTCAGTTGGTGCTGGGAAAGCGGTACGTTGGTTTTGAACCCTTTTTATCCAATATTTCATAGTGTTTTTATTCATTTTTTTCATGCTGGTATTTGTGCTATTGTTTGTGCCCACTGGTAAAGAAGTACACGCTCAAAACAAAACATTTATACCCTAGTATAAGCCGGCTTAGTGTCATTGTTACATGAGTTTGCGTCACCGCCTTTGTTTTGGATATTAAATGGATGAATTCCGGTGATAGTTTGACAATTTGCATGCAGAATAAGAAGCCATTTGACAAATGTAAACGAGTGCGCTGGTGACGCTCCAAAGTAGTGACCGATGGTATCATTTGGCCAGGTGACGCACCATATTTAAATGATTTTGGATTAAGAAACAGTTCTGTGCCGCACGACCATGAAGTCTCCATCATATTGTGGCACAAGGGAGACCGAAAGCATTTCATGTTTTTTAAATGACGGCGGCTCAACGGCCCTCGAAGCGCTTTCGACTCTGTTTTTTAAGATGCGCTCATTTACTTCAGTAGTAGTTGATTTCACTTTAGGCTTTTGAAGTCAATGTACATGTGCAGCAAGTCATATATGAACATGGGTAGTAGCCATGCACGACAGCTCTCTTCTGGTTACTCAGGCTGTGTTAGGCTATGTGTGTCCCTACAGTGTGTGTGTCTTGCTTCCCTGTCACAGGTCGTGGCAGAACTGTGTGTGATTGGTTTTGAAGGGAGCGCCGCGCTGGCATTTTGACAGCCGGTGCAGACCAGGGATGCACTGTGCCCTATGCCCCGGCACCTGACCCGCAAGGGCGCTCCGTACGTAGGTGCTGCTCCGTGTCTGTCTACCTCTGCTGCTGCAGTTCCTCTGCATTCCCAGTTGAAAGCATTGACACAAATCATGGGGACTCCTCCCCTTCATCTCCCTCCCAATCCTCCTCCTCCCCGCCTTTCCCTCCAACTCCTTCCATCTTCTGCACTTAAAGGATGAGGTCGCTGTTGTTGACCCAAGGGCCTATTCACAGTCCTGCAGCATGCTGCAGCGTAAAGCACACTGCAGCAATTTGCTAAATAATGTTGTCTACAATCTTGCTGGACAAACTGAATAGGCCATTGGGTCCAAAATAATGAACTTATCCTTTAAATGTCACCACCTAATGTAAGCAAGCGTTTTTGTTTTGCTGCTTTTATAACGGAAAAGGCTTTCAAAGCTTGTCAAGAAATGTCTTAGATAATGTAATTCTCATGAGAACATGATCTTTTAGGATAGATTTTACTTGCCAAGGACTCAAAACTCAGTAGTTTTACTGTGCGAGTTTCCCATATGCACCGAAGTCCCTGTTTCATCACCACTACAAATACTAGGCTAGTTGCATCACAACATTGCCATCTCCTGTATGGCAAGCCATTTTAACATTTATTCCTCAAGAATTACTAGTAACTATTCTATTTACTCGAACTATTTCAAGTTACTAGTCACTATTCCAATAGTGACTAGTATCTATTTCAGTTGATCTAGTAACTTTTCATTAGGTACTATTACTTATTCTTTAGTTACTAATAACTATTACAATTGTTACTAGTCACTATTCCAATAGTGACTAGTATCTATTTCAGTTTATCTAGTAACTTTTCATTAGGTACTATTACTTATTCTTTAGTTACTAATAACTATTACAATTGTTACTAGTCACTATTCCAATAGTGACTAATATCTATTTCAGTTTATCTAGTAACTTTGCATTAGGTACTATTACTTATTCTTTAGTTACTAGTAACTATTACAATAGTTACTAGTAATTTTCTACTAGTAACTAGTAACTATTACAATAGTTACTAGTAACTATTCCATTTTTAGTAGTAAAATGTTTTTAGATACTAGTACTTCTATTTGTGTTACTAGTAACTATTCAGACGAATGCTATCCCCAACCCATGAAGTACTAGTAACATTGACAACGTGATATCTACATGGAATGCAAATTGACTGCTACATATGAATGGAGGACCACATCAATCCGCATGTAGTAGCAGGGGAGAGTAGAGGAAATAAATGCTGGGTGTCATGGACCAAATGCTACGCAAATGCAATTTTGTCGAAAGAGCGTTTCAACAAGGCCTCTTAGGTCATGTTCAATTGATGGCTATCGATTTATCTCTAGTCAATTAAAAGAGCCAGTGAACCCAAAACAGTTTTGTTTTAAATGTCTTATATAATCGTCAACATAGTAATCTATGCCATTTTGTCACTGTTACTAAAATAAGACCCCAACCTAGAAATAAAAGGGGTAAAATCCTATGTTTTTACCATTTTCCCCAAAACACTACATGAACGTTCCCCTCTGCTGAACGCAGGTGGCGGTCTTTTCGTGACGTCACACTACCTTTTCCGAGGCAGTCTGACGTCACGACCAAGGGGCCCCGGCGGCGCGGTCTGTGGGGACGTGTGGAGCTCTGGCTGGGCAGCGGTTGACCGAGGTGTCTGAGAGAAAGTTGGGCTTTTCAGACACTTATAGTGTAACGCCACGGTGTGTGTGGATGGTGAAGCTCCGTCTGAGAAGCGGTTTATTTAATGCCCGCGTCCGAGTGAGGGTAAGGCTTCCCGGACACCTATAGTATAATGCTACGGCAAGTGGTGCATTTAATATAAAACATCATTATTTCAGTTTTACTAGGAACTATTCATTAGATACTAGTACTTATTCTTTAGTGACTAGTAACTGTTCTTATAGTTAACTCTTAATATCCAATGAAAAGTTACTAGTAAAACTGAAATAGTTACTAGTCACTATTGGAATAGTAACTAGTAACTAAAGAACAAGTACTAGTATCTAATGAATAGTTACTAGTACAACTGAAATATATAGTAGTCACTATTGGAATAGTTACTAGTGACTACAGAATAAGTACTAGTAACTTAAGATAGCTTCTAGGAAGTCTAGAGGAATAAATGTTAAACTGTCTTGCCGTACTTGCCCCTTCATACAGGAATATGAAGGGGCTTTTTTGTGCCTTCGAAGACTATTGTATGTTCTTGGTTCAAAACACAAATAAGACAATCTTACCATTGAAAATATATAATATAATTTGGGATAGTCCTGAATTGGAATTAGTGACATGAAAATTTGAATCTTGTATTTTCTTTCCTATCAATTGCCTTTGCATCATTTGCATTGCATGATGCAATTATATCAAATATGCAACACTATGCATATTTATGAATACATTTTTTGAATTGTATTGAATTTGTCTTGAAAGACACTGTATAGCAGCTCTTACTACAATGTCCAGTCGTAGATAAATGAAATATAATGCAGGCAGTAGAGGAACGCTCAAGAGTTGATCAACAGGAAAGGGGAGAACCTCATCAAATCACATTAACTTGAGATATAGATATACTGTAATGTAATCACATTTTGGTTGCTTAAATGCAATGTATTTTATGCTTTCATACGTTTATTTGATCTGAAAAATCTGTGGTAGTCAAATTGAAAATCAGTCTGACCTGGAACATGAAGCATGTAAACTATGATCACCTGTAGTGTCTTTCTGTGTGGAAAAGGTTGCATGTAAGAGTGCCCAAGGCCTCCATCCTTTGGCCATCAAATGTTATTTTAGTTTGTTATTAAAGCGTTTGTCTCTTAGTAGGCTTCTGCTGGAGCTGTGAACCTTTTACAAACACGGTGAACTGAAACTCTGAAAGGGGAACCAGTGCAGTAACAATTGTTACCTTAAGTTACTGCTTGTTTTTCCCTTATCTTTTGTTACGCATGCATTCATTTCAAAGTCGTACAATATAGCATCGTTTATCATTTATTGTTGGGCTAGATCAAATGTACGGAATAGTCATGAGTAGTCAGTTATTGTGTTGGTGTGACATTGCATAGCCTTTCTGCTTGTGTAGCTTGTTCACTGATATTTGTTTGGACTTGTTGCAGACCCTCGAGTCGATGGTAATATCATGTTTCTTCTATTGGAATTATTCTCATTGACATGTTCTGTGTCTACTATTCAAAGATGTAACCTAAACCTGCCTTCCAAACCACTCCACGTGCTCTAATAAGGCTTTTCCCCCTGCAGGTGTTTCTGTGGAACATGGATGACTACTCGTTGATCCGGAGGCTTGAGGGGCACCACAACGACGTGGTGTCCTGCGAGTTCTCTCCTGACGGGGCTCTGCTGGCGACGGCCTCCTACGACACCCGGGTCATTGTGTGGGACCCCTACAAGGGCACAGTTCTGCTGGAACAGGGGTGAGAGTCGGGCATTTGTCTGTTTAGGATGACCGGCACTTTGAAGAATACCAATGCCTTGTTTGATCGGCCCTGTCATTGGTGTGGCCCTTCTCTAATGGACTTCTGTCATTTCTTCCTCTAGTCACCTCTTTCCCCCACCGTCGCCAATATTTGCTGGTGGTGCCAATGACCGTTGGGTGCGATCCGTCAGTTTTTGCCATGATGGACGTCACATTGCCAGTATAGCCGATGACCGGTATGTTTTAGGAATAGCCGGAATAAGCCTCAAAGGTTTTCTTCTGCTGTTTTGATTTGTGGTCCGTGGTTTGATTTAAGTCGTAAGTAAATGTAGCACACATTCTGCTCAACAATAAGTCCTTGGATTGGCCACATGATCGCCAGAAGGCTGGGCTCATTGACTGCCACTGAGGTCCCCACTCGCAGAGCTCAAGCCCAGCACTAGACCACTTGTACTGCTCTAGCACTGCATAGTGGCCTGTTCACGGTGGCCTGTTCACGGTGGCCTGTTCACGGTGGCCTGTTCACGGTGGCCTGTTCACGGTGGCCTGTTCACGGATGAGCACACAAATGCTTCCAGGGAATTTGTTGCATAAAAGGTGTCCGGGGAAGCTTGTCACCTTCTGGGTTTCAATGTGTATTTGTACACTCCAGATGAAATAAAAGGGGACTTGTCGCCTGTCTGCATAATGTTGTGCTGGTACTATTGAACCACCGTATTATTGTGAACTGATCCTATATCCTCCCCCCCCCAGGTTGCTGCGTTTCTGGAACATTGAAGAGAAGGCCCCTCAGGCCATCGCAGGCCTGACCAACGGCCTCAGCTGTGCCTTCTCCACAGATGGGACGGTGCTGGCTACAGGGTAAGACTCATTATTCTCTGGCTCGGTTCAACAACACACTTTTATCTTCTTTCTTCATTTGGCTCCGTTTTGTAATAATGGTGATTTCGCAAGATCTGTTTTTGCTGCAGGCCTGACAAGATGTCATACATCTTCTCTCAAGTGACTTTGTTTACCGTCAGTTGTCCGTTCTGAAGCGAACCACGCATACCTTTTTGTTACTTGACCACCTGTTTCTTTGGCAGGGCCCGCGATGGCAGTGTGCACTTCTGGGAGTGTCCCCGAAGCATCTCCAACCTGCAGCACCTGTGCAGGATGGCCCTGCGCCGGCTAATGTCAACGCAACAGGTAGAGGAGTTGTTCATCCCCACGCCCCTGTGTGACTACCTGGCCTACAGAGTCCTCTGACTCAAGTGCACAGCATGCTGGGGGAAACAAATGGGATGCACGTCCAGAAAATCAAATTCTAAGTACGGGGAAAACAAGAGGACACACAAAACCACAACAATATAATTGTCTTACTTTTTTAGGGTTGCTATATATTTATTGTAATTTTTTATTTTTCTATTTTGTGGGAAAGCTATGATGGCAGGCCTAGTTCAGTGGGACACAGGAACTGGTTAAAGTTACTTAAGGGCTGTTATTCAATTCCACATGATCAGCCTTCTGCTTTGATTCCATGCTGGATTTGGGAAGAGATCTCCTATTGTAGCTTTCACATTGACGGAGGACGCAGTGCTCCTTCTTGTGTTGAGGTTTATCCTGCTAGAAAGCAGGGTACTGTGTTTGGGAAGTCCTGTGTGAGTGTGTGTTTGTGCTGGTGCCCTGCAGGGATGTGAAACAAGTGCACTCTTTAAATGCCTCACTGCTCTTTACCACATTATGCTGTATATGCAGAGTAAAATATGTCACATTTGTTTTCCTTTTTATAAAATCCGAGGCCAATCGGTTTCTAAGCTTTGTACCAGAATTGTAAACTGAATATACAAGTATTGATTGGATGGCTTCAACATGTTTTGTACAGGGCTATTCTGGCAGGTTATGTATGTATCCTAAATAATTTGACACTTTGATATTTGATACACAAAGCTGATTATTTGTGTTTTTTGCTTATTTTCTCTTAATGGGGAATTTTTATTTCAACAAAACGAAACAAGTGTACAAATAACCTAGGATGTGGTCTGCATATGTAGTAGAGACCAACCTCTGACTGTGATGGTATACATGCCATTGTGTCCTACACCTTACACACATGCTGTACACAAATACTTCCTTTCCAAACCCCTACATGTTTTGTTGCTAATTATCCTGTGTTTTCAGAAGACAATATATAAATTAATCTAATAAATCCTTTTCACCGACTGGATTCCATCATTAGCTCCAATTGTTATTGTTTTGAGTTGTATCTGTGCATTTCTGGAATGTCAGTTCCAGTGCATATACATGTACTCTGAGGCGTTGTTATAAATAAATAATTGCTCTTTCATAAATAAAAGAATGGAAAATAAAATTGGCATGCAGGAATGTACAATATATGAAACATTTTTTCATACATGTTTTTTCAGTGGTTTGCTAATGTCAAACATTCTTGGCAATAGCTTGAATGTTGAGGCTTAAGAAATGTTGATGCCCTGCCGCTATAAAGAGAGATATTGCAGATATCGAGGTATGTTGGTGGGCGAAGACCATATTTTAAGTGAGGTATATGCATTCAAATGTGTACTGGCATGGCTGCCAAAGACAAAGTACAATGCTGCCTCATTCAGTTTCAATATGAAACAAAACATATCATTATATTAATTTGCTATTGCTCTTTGTATATGTGTGTATATATTGCTTTTATAGCTCAAATAAAGGCTTTTAAAAAAATGTGTGGTTATTGCTTTTTAAGGGAATTGGGTATAAAGGCACGATGGACAATTATGAGTAGAAAAACAATATATATATTCACTAGAGATAGGGATGCAAATACTGTGGTCACATTTCAACATATTACTTAAAAGTTATACAGAAGTCAAAGAAAACTGTTCTATCAAGTTGGTTAACATTTTTGTGAAAAGAGCTGCAGACAATACAGACATTGAATGCCTGCACATTAAAGTTTCCAAAACAGTTCAGAGTAAATAACATCAAAATTCATTGCAAAAAAAAAAGGCAGGGCTAGCCAGAGGTTTTGAGTGGTTTTACACTGCTTTAATTGAAAATAATGAATCCAGTAATATAACCACCTAATCCATGCAATAAATTAACTTTAACTCCATGCATACATAATCCATGTGCCAAAAAAAGTGAAATACCTCAAAGTATACTATATCTCTAATGTATGGCAATTCAAAAATGCCTTTTATAACCAGGACTTCTTAGTTCGTCCTAATTTTGCCATGTTGGCGAGTTTGAGCTTTACTTTGTCCCTCTCCTCTAAACTCCTCTTGGGCGTGCATTCCACAGTGGAGTCCGTCTCGAAGGAGATCGCTGGGGCGTGAGTGAGCAGACCTCCAGCCTTCTCGTGGCTTCTGGGTGCAGGAGTCTGTAGCACCAGCCTTCCCCTGAGGGAGTGCTTCATCTGCAACAGGAGGGGGTTCTGGTTTGAATACAGCCCCTTAGCATCCCCCTCATGAGTACAGCACGTAGAACAAGCTGAACACAGGATGCGGAATATGTAAATCCAGCCCAGATAGTGCAGCTCGGCGATGTTCAGGACAAAACAGCCCAGGCTAATGCTGAACATGAAATTGAGAAAAATAGTCTTCTCTGTGGCGCGGGACACAAAGCAGTCAGTGCGCGTTGGGCAGGGATAGGTCTCGCAGCGATACAGGTGAGGCACTTCAAAACCAAACAAGTAATACTGGCCCACCAAAAAGGTGATCTCCATAACAGAACGCAACAAAATGTGAAGAATGTAAATTAGTAAGACTTGGCTTGATAGTTGGGTTGGATCTTCACCCAGTTCACCATAATCCTCGTCCAGGAGACTTTGCTCCATTCCTTCTTGATCTTCTGTCCCCCGTTCTTCCATGTACTTGGGACTGTGGATAGGATCCACCATACAGCTGCTTCCAAGCTCAACATAGTTCTTTTTTGAGGGGGTTTGGACGATGAACTTTCCTTTCTGGACGTCCAGCTTTTCATCCTTGGCAATTTTATGGAGAACAAAAACAATGTAGAAGATAGATGGAGTGGATACCAGCACAATCTGAAAAACCCAGAAGCGCAGATGTGACACAGGCGCAAAGGTGTCGTAACAGACGTTGTTGCAGCCAGGCTGCTGGGTGTTGCAAGTAAACTTGGACTGCTCATCACTGTAGACCGCATCTCCAACCAGGGTCACCAGCAGGATGCGAAAGATAAGCAGCATGGTCAGCCAAATCTTGCCTACCACTGTGGAATGGTTTTGCACTTCGGACAGAAAGCGTCCCAGTATTGACCAGTCACCCATGGCTCTACCTCAGGCAGAAAGAAAAGGCAAGACAATTGACTTTTGTGAAAAATCATGATTGTAATTAGGAAAAATCAACAACTTTCAAATTCCTCGAATATTGTTAACTGATGTACTCAGTTGTAAGCAAGTAATATAAAATGGAAAAGCCAAATATGAACTCAAAACAAGGTTTCCATTTCTGAACAAGTCAATACAACTCACCTCAGATAGTCCGGTTTTAGTCCTGCGTGATACAAATTGGGAAGAATTGCTATGCAATTTGCATGCCTATTTTTTATGTGTTGGCAGATGATGGATGGAAATGAATCTTGCTGAGCATGTTGTGGGGAATAGGCTGACCTCACATATTCCAGCCAGCTTATCTGAAGCTGGCATTGTTCAACGTATGCACAAAGCAAGTACAGTGTAACAAAGATTTAAAAACACAAAGAGGGGGGTACATTTTCTGAACAGCCTGGAATAGTCCAACAAAAAACAGTGGAAAAGGCTGGAAAAGGGTCACAATACCATTCTGCATTTGGCAGCATGTATTAGCGGGAAACAACCAATACTTTATTGTATGGTAAACGAAAAAACATTTACCAAAAGTACTATCACAACAGAGGCTGATGACATGTGATATTACTGTTGCTTGATTGTTGCTTGTTCTTGCTCAACAACTCTAAATCAGTTATATAAGCATTATAGAAACACTTCTCACATGATTTTATTATTTCCCTTGCTAGTCATTCACTTAATACAACTAGGATGTTTATGGCAACAGGAATTAAGCACTTGATATTATTGAGCACAAATATAGGAAAAAGATCTACATTGAATACTTGTATTTATTTTATGGGTCTATACCATGGTATTGAAGTAATTCAACCATAGGTATCCCAATTTTGACCTGAGAGAGCCAATTCTTTCCTTTTTTTGAGTGCTTTTCACAGTCCATTTTTCCAAGTCTAGACTGGCAGAAGTATATCCAGATGTAGAGGATAAATGTGGCATCAGCCCTATAGCAGCTCTGAACAGGGTGACACACTGAGGGAACTGTGAACTTCGTTATATGTATTATATGATCGTCAACATAGTAATCTATTACATTTTATTGTTGTTACTGAAATAACACCGTAATTTAGAGAAAACAGGAGTCAAATCCTATGTTTGTTGTGTTCGTGTGTGTTTTTGGTTGTAAAAAAAAGACCCAGTGCTGAAGAACAAAGAGGAGGCCCCTGTAGGAGGCTGAGAATGGACTGCTTGTTTATGCCTTTTAATAGCCTCTTATGCTCATTGTGTATGTGTCTGTACTAACCATGGATTGCAGGTAGGCTATTGCCTACTAATAGCCTACCTAACGTGCAATGATCCTCAGTGAAATACGTTTGTGGAGTGACCGCAACCCTTTGACATAATGACTTTAACTTTGTATTCAGACTGACCAGACTGAAGACGCTGTTTGCTGAGAGCGCAGATCCACACACCGGACAAACAGGCACACACACACACACACACACACACACACACACACACACACACACACACACACACACACACACACACACACACACATTTATATATATATATATATATATATATATATATATATATATATATATATATATATATATATATATATATATATCTCATAAAAATGTTTCCCAACTTGGTCTTTTTATCTATCGTATCGATTGGACCAAACCTATTAATAATAAATAAAACGATAATGTTTTAGTTAACGCATAGTGTTGGAAGCGCCGTTCGCGGACGTTATCACAGACCAAGCGGAACTGACCGGAAGTTGTAGCTGCCGGGTTTAGTTGCTTTGTTGTAATTCCTGCAGATTTTAGTTGATGCAAATATGGAACCGAGCTGGAGTACGTTTTTATTCCAAGTAAGTAGCATCGTGCATCTGACATATGTTACGAACATTTGGAGTATTGTGTCGTCTTCTTTAAAATAGTACGCACGGAAATAAAGTGAAACTATCCAAGCAAAACAAAGGTGGTAACCTTCTAGTCGCTCTGATAGACACGGTAAGCTAGCTTGGTATTTGGTTTGCTAAGCTCCAGAGAGCTTTCTCAAATGTCGATCTAGTATTGACTTTTGGGCGATGCATTCAAAACGATATTTTTTATATATATTTGGATGCTCATCCTTTTCCATTCGGTGTGATCTAAATCTGCACGTTATTGGTATAAATGCAACAGGGAATGCAAGCGAATGCGGACGCTCACGCGCGCGCTCTGGTACTTAAGCCGTCTGTGGATGCTAACCCAACTAGCAAAGGTTTGAGCTATTTTAGTCTCTGGCCCGCAACACATTCACGTTCGTGCCAATATAAACTACAGCCAGTGTTTGAACTAGCCCGGTTAAATGTGTGTTTTTCGAATTCACCGTAATATTTCCCGGCGAGAGGAATCCCCTGCACTCCTTTTCCTAACTTTTCCCATGTCATTGTCCCAGTGTGTTAGCCGAGGCTGGGGTAAAGAGAGCTGTAACATGAAAACCAAATTGTGTTGAGAGCAGGTGCAGAGCGCCACTGGACTGCTACATGTGTCCCGTCGTTGTCAGACTCATGCTTTTTCGTTTCTTTTCTCCTGAAAACGCACCATGAATGAGGATTGACGAAGCTATGCTTTGCTTGCTTGTTCTGCACTGTGCAGATGCACCCGCTGCTTTAAATAGAGGAAGTCCAAAAAGCTGGAGGGTTGTTTGAGGTTAACCATGCAGGTTCCAATGTTGTTTTTTACAGAAATATTTGTAGCAGAAGGGGGCAAGTGCTCCATAGAGAGAGAGGCCATAAATGTGTTTTTCCACTGGCGGGTTGCAAAACAAGAGCTCAAAATAGGAGAGGTTTGACTAAAAAAGTCACCTTGTGTAACTTGTGGTAAATAGGGCTTTGATTGTTGTTTATATTCTGTAAAACCCTCCTGTCTAACCTGTTTTACCTCTGAGCTGCACTGCTACCAAGAAAAACTGTACTTGCTAAAAGACACATTAAAGGACAATGCCGGTCTGGTGATGAAACCATTATGACAGTCTGGATTCACTTAAACATCGGTTACTAGTGGTGCACCGATCACTCAGCCACTGACCATTATCGAAAGATATACGTCCTAAACACTTGATGGCTGATCAACTTAAAAATGTGCAGAATACAGGAGCCGATCAAGTTACTCATAACTACTGTTCACAAGACAAATTGTGGCCAGAGCACGCGTTATTAAGTCACCGAGACAATAAGTGTTTGTCCTGCATTTTATATTCTTCTTCTTCTTCAAATTGCCCTGACTCACAATAAAGGTAGGCTGCATTTAACCAAAGACCTATAGACCATTTCATTGATCTCACTTGTAGGACTCACTGGACAACAGGCTTTACTCTGTGTGTGTGTGTGTGTGTGTGTGTGTGTGTGTGTGTGTGTGTGTGTGTGTGTGTGTGTGTGTGTGTGTGTGTGTGTGTGTGTGTGTGTGTGTGTGTGTGTGTGTGTGTGTGTTTTTAGAAGTATAACCTCATAGGACAAGTCTGCGCTCCGCTTATTCCTTCTGCTTTATGCTAAACTAAAGGCCTTTTTAATCGAACCTGAGTTCCTAAATAATTATGTCTCCAATCAGCATGAACAAATTGTTACGTGGCCAAACGATTTCAGCCGATTTGCGATCGGATCGTATATTGCCAATTGAAGGGATGATCGACAATTCGTTTTTCCTACGCCAGTATCAGGGCGATTTTACCTAACTTACTATGAGAAATAAGTCTATAAACAGTGCGCACGTAGACTCCGAATAGTCCTTCAAAATATTACTATTCAGACGTTTTCGGGTCACGGTTTTCGGTTCGATACGGAATGATATTTCTGGTAAAGCAGGGGATTGACATAATTGCCTATAAAAAATTACATATATATATTAGAGTTCTCCCCAAACAATGTAATAGTGGCCCTGCGCACATTTAAAACTACGAAGACATTTCATTGCCGCAACGGTCTAATTGGTTAAAACACATGAGGTATTGGAAAAACGCAACGTCACGTAAGTGCCGTGTGGAGGAAGTCCGTGGCGTTCAGCTCCACGCTTGGTCGTAGTCTGACTCGGCTACGGCAGAGTGTCAACGTAAAGCGGGCCGGACGAGCCGCGGATGCGCGCCAAGGTTTTGAGCTGTGCTGGACGTTATAGCGCAGCTGTATGGCGGCGCCGCTGTTGGAGCGCTCATTAGAAACATGAAGACACACTGCTTTCACTGTATGGGGGGTAGGCCTACTTCAAATGAAGTAGCACTAACGCTATTCAAGAGCATGCAAAGAAATGCACTTTTGTCGATGACGGAACTGGGAAGAAGTGTGTTACCTTAGCAGCCTGTATTATTAGTAGGTAGAGATCTTTGATAAATGAGGAACATGGAACAGTTGGTTCGTGAGGAAAGAGATGTGGACGCGAAGAAAAAAAAAAAAGGGACCACCTAATGAGATGAAATCATTTTACAATTAATTTAAAGTGAGTGAATCTTTTTAAATGAATGTACACAGATGGATGGTAGGTGACATTTGGTGCCACCAAATGAAAAATATAGTAGAAAATGTTAGTCGTGAGCCCTGCCAGGACAGTGACTACACATCCTCCAAGGCTGAGAGGTTTTTCTGGGAAATTTCATAATTACGGCGCAAAACCTTTTTGAACCAAATTAACTGAACAAGACATACATGCCCCAAACCGTGACTAGCGAACCGAACGGTTCCGATTTTCTTACCGGAACCGTTCCGGTCATAAAGATCCCTGTGCATATTGAGCTCCAAGTTTGAATATACATAATATGCAGGGCTCCAGATGGCAACTAAAATGGTCGCCAATGCGACAAACTTTAACATTTTACGACCTTAGTTTTTCTGCCCGTCGACATTGGCCACCGTTACCCACAAGTAACAAATATATAACAACAATAACAGAAATGGCCTTAACTCCTGTACGGTTTCCAATACATAAACCTTTCTGCTCTCCTGTCCTGCGGTGGTTGAAGTGTCGGCTGTACAGATGAACAGAAACAGTGGTTGAAGATAGTTTAACGTCAACATTTATCAGGTTGAAAAATAAATGTAAGGTGTTTAATTTGGATCGATATAGTTTAGTTCGAAGGAGTTTGAATTTAGAAGTTAGATAGCTGCAGCATAACTGCAGAGGCAAATTAGCTAACATTGGTCAGCTAGCAAGAAAACGAAATGCGCAAAAAACTTTCTCCAAACCCAGCCCCCATCAGATCATGACGCTGTCGAGACAAATGATGATAACCTAGCGCAGCGAGTTGAGTCTTGCTGCTCCCATCCATGCAAGACCGTTTAAATCAAGTTGGCTACAAGAGTTTGCCTGGTTACAGTATGACAAGGGGAAAATGTACATCACTTTTGGTGCTCAAGCAGGACAAGAGATTGCTGGTAAAACAGAGTTCATTGCCGGTTCAAATCATTAAAAAAAGAAATCGCGAAGAAGGTGACAGTGACAAACATAAGAACGCTATGGATTGTGTCATTGCTCGGTCTTCCCCTCGTGCCAAACCAATAGTGAAAGCAGTGCAACGCGCAAGTGAGAAAGTTGCAGAAAAAGAAATGAAAGAATTACAAATTAAATTAAACCTAGCCTACATGATAGCAGTGGAGGAAATACCATTCACAACATTTGGTTCTCAGATTTTATTGATGAAGAAGAGTGTCAAAGCCATATGACAATGACACAGCATGTGGAGAGTTCATAGGTTGCATTGCTGATGAGTTGAAAAGCAGTGTGCTGGAGGAGGCTTTGAAGAGCCAGTGACCCCACTCTTTCAGATTTAATTCAAACACTGATTAATAAAAAAAAAGTGTTTTGGGCTGAGAGTTTTAGGGAAGAGGGGGCCGTGTTATCCCCATGGTTACGACCCAAGCCAACTTTACTTTTTTAGTTTTTTTAGTACCGTCGTGGTGTAACCGTTTGTATGTTTATATCGCTTACTAACCGTTATAATGAGCGATCCTGTAAATGAAATGCGCCACACACACCGTAGCATTATACTATAGGTGACTGGGAAGCCATACCCCTCACTCGGACGCGGGCATTAAATAAACCGCTGCTCAGACGGAGCTTCACCATCCACACACACTGTGGCGTTACACTATAAGTGTCCAAAAAGCTCAACTTTCTCTCGGACACCTCGGTCAACCGCTGCCCAGCCAGAGCTCCACACGTCCCCACAGACCGCGCCGCCGGGGCCCCTTGGTCGTGACGTCAGACTGCCTCGGAAAAGGTAGTCTGACGTCACGAAAAGAACGCCACCTGCGTTCAGCAGAGGGGAATGTTCATGTAGTGTTTTGGGGAAAATAGCAAAAACATAGGATTTTACCCCTTTTTTTCTCTAAATTGGGGTCTTATTTCAGTGATACAGTGATACATTGGCATAGATTACTATGTTGACGGTCATATAAGAGAAATTACCACGTTTAAAACAAGAAAAAGTGGTTTTGGGCTCACTGGCTCTTTAAAGGCAAATTACATCTCACTTATAACTGACTGGAACGGATGTCTCAGGAAAAGACTGTTATTATTTACTGTAGGCACTTATCTGATGGAGCAGTTGTGACTCAGCTAGTAGGGTTGGCTGAACTTGATCACAGTCACGCAGAAGGAACCCTAAATACGATCAAGTCGCTGCTTGAAAAATGCAGATCCACCCAATTCAAACTGGTGGGTACACAACATTTGTAGTTTTGGAGCGGATGGTGCAAGTGTCAACATGGGTGCAACAGGGGGAATAGGGGCATGTTTCAGAGGCAATGTAGGTGAGCGTGTCCTGTCCTTCCACAGTCTACCTCATCACCTGGAACTTGCGATGTTAAGCACTCATAAGTCCCAATGATTAAAAGGTCTGTGTGTGGAAAACGTATCACTTCAGGCCGAAAAGCAAGGGAAAACTCAAGGCAATAGTTGCAGAATTGGGCTGTACAGTACAAAACCCTTCAGCTGTTAAAACTCGTAAAGCGCTGGCCGCCACACATTTATCACTCTTGGCTTTCCTTCAGTACACTGATGTGCATCTTCACATAGTGCACCTTGCAGCCACATCCAAAAAACACGTAAAAGGAAACCTCAAAACCTCAAAAACACGTAAAAGGAAGGGCGAAACACATTGTGTTGCGAATGGAAAGACTGTCTTTTGTTGCCTTCAGTCTCTGTTTTTCAGAGGTCTCAAACTTCACACTTCAGAGGAGTTCTCTGACTCTCCCACAAGAGGTTGCAGAACTTGAGAGTTGTCTGGAGACGGTTAAAAAAAAGGAAAGAAAGGAAAGAAGGAAAAGCCACAGAGAGAAGGGAAGCTCGAGGAATTCTTACAGTACACAGGGAAGGATTTTGAAGGTACAGAGAAGCAGAAAGTACTGCCAGTAAGCAAGAGGCGGAGAGCTGCAGGTAACCCCACTGTCATAACCTTCCAAAATGTTGAACTTAAGGGCCCCCAAAGTCATGCCACATTCACAAATGATCTGAATGCAGTCATTGATAAAACCGTTGATATTACTGTTACAGAACTAGAGAGGAGATTTGGAAACATGCTGATGAATGTTACAGAGAAAGGACATTCGGGGGATCAAAGGGGTCAGAGGTCATCAGGGCCATTTCAGTGTTCTGTCATGATGCATGGCCAGAAGATGCTGCTACCTATGTTGAGGAGCAGGTGGACACATTGGTGAATTGGTACAGAGAGCTCTTGACAAACAGTGGATCTGATGTTAAAGCTGTCCAAATGGAATGGAGAATGCTGAGAACATGATTCAAAGGTCAGTTCATGAATAAGACACTGAGAAAAGTGACAAAAGTGATGCTAAGGAAGGAGCCATTCTCTGCACAGATTTTAAGAACATTCTTCACTTAGTTGGAATTATGCTTGTGCCTCCCATATCTGCGGCTCAGTGCGAAAGAGGATTCTCAGCACAGAACATAATCAAGTCAAAACTGTGCAGTGCCCCAAGTGTTACAACACTGGAAGACTTAGTGAGGATCAGTACTGAGGGTCCCTCACTTGAGCAGTTTGACCCAGAGCCCAGTGTGAAGCGCTGGTTGTCTGCAAGCAAAAGAAGGCGCAGACCTCAGTGCACTGGCTGGCCAAGTGACACTGACATGGTGTTGGTGGGAGATACAGACTTTGAGCCTGAATAAGCAGGAAACAACTAATTGTACATGGTGATAAAAGAAGACTGGATATTTAAGTTTTTATGTTAAGGACTGCAGTGTCTTAACATTGCACATACTGTGTATGTAAATAATCATTGTGTAGACTGGGAGACCGTACAGAGGGGAAAGAAAATGCAGTGAGAGGCAGCTCTTTAACAATGTAACATGACATCACGATATTTCGGCTCCTAAATATTTTGGGTTTAGGAGCCAATGTCTCCTAGATATCTTTTTTTTACCAGGACAACTTACCGGAGTCCCATCGTTCTCCCTGTTGGCCTGGTTTAGTTCTCGAGCAGTTTTTTGATCACATGACCGACCGGCAGTCGGTTAGATTACATTCAGTCTCGATTGCTTAGGCCTGTCCTTGGAATGCCCTGCTACTTCAGTTTGAATATATATGGCTTTAACTTTTTTGAATGTCTGCAACTTGAAGTTTTGTATCTGAATAAGTGAACATTTAAGCAATTATATTTGAAATCGTGTTTCAAAGGGGTGAATTCAGATGACCTTGTTTTCAAAGTATGAGTCGGGTGTGTTTTGCGAATACAGCTCCGTTTGAATTCCGAGGTTCTGATATAGGCAGGCTGTATTAACATATGAGGACCTGTACACGCTTCCTTTGCATACTGGTAACTACGTTGTTGAAGTGTAATGTTGCATTTCTGCCAAGAAACTCCGCTAGTGCGTACTCTTGTTCTTGTTTAATGGTTATTATTGAGTCTATTTGTGCAATAACGGCACTTATGGCTTTACTCTACTAATGTTAACGTTACCGCTTGCTTTGGGAGAAGCCATTACTGTTTTGCCAGCAGCGGCCTGTATTTTACATCCTCAACTACAACAGTCCCTTATCGGCCCGATTACGTCCTCAACTACGCCACCCGATTGGCCTCCGGTTATATTGTAATTTCAGGACATTGATGTGGGCGGCTTGAGGTCCAGACTGATCCGTGTAGCGAATGGGAAGTCCCGTGATCAGGATGATCTCCAGGCTAACATTCATCAACTTGTTTCCTAAACAAACCCCAATCAATAATGAATGAAAAGAATGTGCTGCCATTTATTAACAGTTACCTGGGCTGGAGTTGTCCAACTGAAAGACATTTGTCAATCACCATAGCCAGTAGCCTGCGTGACTACCGTGCTTAAAATCATAACACAAGACCTGCAGCCTTTAAAGCAGCAGCGTTTAAAGCAGTAGCCTATAAAGCAGCAGCATTTAAAGCAGCAGCCTTTAAAGCAGCAGCGTTTAAAGCAGTAGCCTTTAAAGCAGTAGCCTATAAAGCAGTAGCCTATAAAGCAGCAGCCTTTAAAGCAGTAGCCTTTAAAGCAGTAGCCTATAAAGCAGCAGCCTTTAAAGCAGTAGCCTTTAAAGCTGCAGCCTTTAAAGCAGTAGCCTTTAAAGCAGCAGCCTATAAAGCAGTAGCCTATAAAGCAGCAGCCTTTAAAGCAGTAGCCTTTAAAGCAGTAGCCTTTAAAGCAGTAGCCTTTTAAAGCAGCAGCCTTTAAAGCAGCAGCCTTTAAAGCAGCAGCCTTTAAAGCAGTAGCCTATAAAGCAGTAGCCTTTAAAGCAGTAGCCTATAAAGCAGTAGCCTATAAAGCAGTAGCCTTTAAAGCAGTAGCCTTTAAAGCAGTAGCCTTTAAAGCAGCAGCAGCCTTTAAAGCAGCAGCCTTTAAAGCAGTAGCCTATAAAGCAGTAGCCTTTAAAGCAGCAGCCTATAAAGCAGTAGCCTTTAAAGCAGTAGCCTATAAAGCAGTAGCCTATGCGCAACATGATTTAATACCTTGAAATAGGCCTACGCCACGTCGTCGGTGGCAAAGTATTTGGCATCACCACGTACGCGTGTGATCCAGACACGCACAGTAAAATCTGTAAAAACAATTGATTCTATATACACACATTATTTGACAACCATATTTGTTGTCCAAAGCTTAGTTACGTCCATACACATAAGCTGCTTCCCGGTAGAGGACTGAGAACAGTGTAGCTGTCCTTTTCTCTGCCTGCGCATTTGGCTATGTGCAAAGCTTATCACAGGAGCAACTATTACATTTGATTATGTTGGGTTGAATCTGTGTTGGGTGTGTATATTCCCTACGGTCTGTTGTATTATCCGTTAGAGCTTCTTTCCTTAGTGTACGAGTGTGTGTGTTGGCCTGAGATGCTCTTCAGGTTTAACTTAAAAGAGTACGCTGTCTATTTGCATCTCCTTGCTTACTAAAGCCCCTTTCACACATGCAGTCCAATGTTCAAGAGGATTGCCTGTATGGGGTCATGTGTGAATGGGAACAGGGATCGATATTCCGGGAAATCTGCACCGGCCATTTGTCTCGCTGAAGACCTAGTAACCTATCGGGACCACTGTCTGTACGGCTGTGTTGTGAACGAAAGCAGTCACATTGCCGGTAGAGGCACGTAAAGGGTTACGTCGTCTGATGTAACGCACTTTCACGTAGAGCGAGCGATCCAACTACAAGACTCCGCTGAGGACGTATCAATACAGATTCTTTTGTTTGCAAAAAAGCTCCTTTTTTTTCTGTACAGGTTCCGAAATAAGGGAGGTCCTCTGAGTCCAGGAGTTTAACGGTGGCTGACATCCATAAGTGTAGTGAGCAAACCAATGTCAAATCTCTGCTGAGGACTTTTTACCGTAATGAGCCAATGCTTTTAGGTGATCCGATTACTATATCTATACAGCTTCTTTTGTTTGCAAACAAGCTCCTCTTTTCAATAACTTCTGGAAACTGGAAAGGTTCCGAAATGAGGGAGCGCCTCTCTGCAAATTGTATTATCTTTAATGCAATTTGCAGAGAGGCGCGCCCTTATTTCGGAACCTTTCCAGTTCCATCCACAAGTGTGGCATTACCGCCCTCTGCTGGACTATTTCTTGGCCCCTCTATTCTGGCACTGCTGTGCCACGTGTGAACGGACGCAAGACGGACATGTTCCTGAACCTCACTGCATGTGTGACCAGTGTAAATCACTAGCTGTGCTTGCAATGTCATCCCAGTTATTTACCGGGACATATGTGCGGAAGGGGCTTTGGTTCCATGCACATCGGAAAGTAGTGCTTAAGTAACTAGAGGCCATGAATATTTCCTAACCTCTTTCTTTTGTCTGATTTCTACAGCAGGCCAACGAGGCCTTGCATCACCAACACCATGGGGTTGGGAATGGCCTTCTTCCCCTCTTCAACTCTGAGACTACTGATCAGAAACCAGTTTTGCCCATCCTAATGGAACAGAAGCCCCCAGTTAGTGCTGCAGACCTCCTTAAGGACAGTGTTGCTAATGGCGGTGGAGCTTTGGCTCACATTGCCATAGTCAAGAAAGAGCCCAAAATGAAGACACCCTTTATCTGTGGCTACTGCAATAAGGCCTTTAGGGACAGCTATCATTTGCGGCGGCATGAATCCTGCCACACTGGTATTAAGATGGTGTCAAGGCCTAAGAAAGCACCCACAGCTCCTACTATGGTGCCTCTTATCTCCACTGTATCGCGACAGAACAGCGGCAACTCGTACGCCTCCGCTGTGGCTGGCATCCTGACTACAGCCACCACATCCACGGGGACTAGCGCTGTGGGCCTCATGCAGCACCAGCAGCAGCACCAGCAGCAGCACCAGCAGCAGCAGCACCAGCACCAGCAGCACCAGCAGCATGGCGTCACCAAGAAGCCTCCTAAGCCGGTGAAAAAGAACCACGGCTGCGATATGTGCGGGAAGGCCTTCCGCGACGTCTACCACCTGAACCGCCACAAGCTCTCCCACTCTGACGAGAAGCCGTTTGAGTGCCCCGTTTGCCAGCAGAGATTCAAGCGAAAGGACCGCATGACTTGCCACGTGCGCTCGCACAATGGTGCCGTTCACAAGCCTTACGTCTGTTCTGTCTGTGGTAAGGGATTCTCCAGGTATGTATACATAATTGGTACACACGCACACCCACACGCACACGCACACACTAAGGAATGTCCGATATCAGATGATTAAGGCAGATATTACGTTTTTGTTTCTTTTAGGTTACCAATATCGATAAACAAAGCAGCTTTCTCTTTTTTTTGGGCTTGATCACATTTCTTTTCATCAAAACAACAAGAAGCTCACAGGTCATTTAGTTTGGTTTCTCAATAGAATACAAATGTTGCAAACAGTCCACCTTTAAAAATTAATAATGTTAAGTGCAACTTTGTTCAGCTCATCTTAAACCCGCACTATGCAGCTATTTTTACTACAGCTATTTACTCCATTAAAACACATGTGAACGAGAAACTTTCTGGAATAAAACAGCCCATCCGGGAGGATCCATCCAGGGCATCTTTCTGTGAGCTGAGTTTAGGTGACAGTACCGCAAAGCATTTCAGCAGAGTGGTGTGATTAAAACCGAGCTGTCCTGAACATCACAACAGCGTGCAAGAAAAAAGGCCTTGCGCTCATAATAACTGAGTTAAAAAGCATTAGGCACACAATAATTAGGTCTCAACTGTATGATGTCATAAATAAAAAGGCTACATTATCTTCGTAAAGCACCTTTCCAATGCTGGCTAGGACTTCCCCTTGGCTCCCAGAATAGCATTAGTTATTTGTGGCATGGATTCCACACGGTGTTGGAAATATTCCTTCAAGTTTCTGATCTTTTAACATGATTCACGCATTCATGATGCAAAAACGCCCTTTTCACCACATCCCAAAGGTGCACCTTCATTCCAAGTGTATGTATGAGCTTTCTTCCTCCTCTCCGCAGACCCGATCACCTGAGCTGTCATGTCAAACATGTCCACTCATCAGAGCGACCCTTTAAGTGCCAAGTAACGGTAAGATTAAGAAGGTCTTCCTTTTGTACTAGTTATCTTTTTCAGACTACTATAGTCACTATCATACGCTTAGCAGGAACATTTGTTAAGGTATTAGGCTGGCATGATTCAACTTCATAGAAAAGCTGAGC
Source organism: Lota lota (assembly GCA_026745465.1). NCBI lineage: Eukaryota > Metazoa > Chordata > Actinopteri > Gadiformes > Lotidae > Lota > Lota lota. Next base: position 1,230,310 of record JACYXH010000719.1, read on the forward strand.
ACCTGAGTCCGCGTGAAGAGACCTATAAGACCCATGTTGGGAGGAACACAAGACACACTTTGCTTTGTTTCTGGGTTCAGAACGGTGATCTGCATGGAGTGCCTCATCTTAGCCGTTACTTATGTTATCTGGGATGAAACAAACTTTAAATGCACAAAATAGCTATTAATGTCAATGTTTAACATTTTGACTCCGAAGAGTAGAAGACATATTTGGAGTCAAAATGTTTAGTGTTTTAGTTATCGGTCATGATCGACTATTTTACTTTGATCGGCCGATTTGAAGCCTTTTAAAAAAAGAAAAAGAAATTATATATATAAGCTACAATTATCATATAATTTCCATTGGTATTCTAAGAAAAATACCAACAAAATGTTGAATAATATAAATAGAACAAAGAGATTTATTTACTGTTTGATTAACAAACATGATCTGGCAATGGACATTGGTGATTCCAATTATTCCTTTTCTTGTTGCCTCATCTTACCCACTTTTTCTGGTCGCGCATAGGCTATCACTTCAAAGGCTGCAGGTCTCGTGTGTTATGATTCAAGTAGTCAACCAAGTCGGGGACAGCCTATAGAGACATTTGGAGGATTTCTGAACGCATGAGGATAAGAAAGACGTTAAGACTCGCTGCTGCGACAGAAGGTCATCCCTCCCTTTTCAACGCCGTAGGCGAAGCTACGGTGGCCTGTAAGGGGCCAGTAGGTACTTCCAAAATGATGTCATCGTCTACGACAGCATTGAGTAGCCAAGTGTCAGTTAAAGAGTTCCCTTGATAGATGTATACATTGTATTTAGTTATTTAGACTTTAGGTCATAGTTTACAAGTGAGATAGCAATCATGACTGTAAAGGGGCAGTTACCCCAATTCAGTTTTTGTTTAAAACTTGGTAATAAGTCTTATTTGATCGTCAACATAGTAATCGATGCCTTTTGGTCACTGTTACTGATAAGACCGTAATTGAGAGAAAATGGGAGAAAAATTCGATGTTTTTGCCGGTCTCTGCTGACCAGTTTGTGGATGTTCCACTCTGAATGCAGGTGGCTTGGTGTGTGCAAGGTGTGTGTGGATTTGAAGAGCTTGGTCTGTGCCGCGGTTGAAGTGGATGTCTGCGTCCGAGAGAGGGTTACAGCGGAAAGGAAACACTGGCATAATTAACAAGATAATTTCCCACTCTAAAACTCCTAAAAGGTTTCATACTGTCAGTGAAACTGAATTAAAAATAAGAAGTATTCTAAACTACGTTTTTCAAACTACGTGTAGCGCCGTCTTGTCCTAGCGTGTGACGTCACGAGGTTGGTTGGCTTGAGTCCTACAGTAGCTCATTAGCTGACAGCAGCTGACTCAATGGGAAATAAAGAACCCCCCCCAAAAAAGCGATGTATGGGGGTTAAATTTTGTATTACCCCTGGATGCAGCAATGCATTTTATAGAGTCAAAAACCAGGGAAAGATTGTCCACTTGCATGCTTTGCAGATTAAGCAGCAAGTGGTTCTCCATCGTTGGCTAGCAGCACTGAAACGGGAGAATCCTCCAGTTAGCCCTGAAGCTAGGGTTTGAAGGGAGCACTGTGCAAACGGTGACTCTGTGGCGGGCTTGTGAGGAGAGAGGGTGGTTCGCCGGACCCACAAGCTGAAGTCCGAGGCTGCTCCCTCTGTGTTTGACCGTTCCTCGTATAAGGTTGGGTAAACCAACCGTCGGACCCAGTCTACCAGCAGTGAAGTAGGTGTGCGCCGCAACGAAAGAGCGCAGCGGCACGCCCATCTGGCAGAGAGGTAGTTACCTGCCTGACTGGAGAAGCAACTGGCAAGCTCTCTGATTGGCCGCGTCGCTTTGGCCTTCAGCCATTTGCTTGAATAAGGTGCAACACATCTTTTAATTAATGAAAACCATTTGCCGTCGGTAACACAAGCTGGCAACCGAAGTGCTGACATTGCACTGTTCCATGATTCACATTGACCACTAAACCATTGGTAGAAGTACTCAGATCTTTTACTTAAGTAAAAGTAGCAATTACAGTGTGAAAATACTGTTACAAGTAAAAGTCTTGTAGTTACTCATTAGGAATGGCCCATTTCAGAATCATATATAATCACTGGATTATAAGTAGGGATGCATTCATATGTACATCTGATGTTACATATGGTAAAGGTTGAGCTCATTTTAATTACTTTATATTTTGTGTTGATAATTCAAATCTGCAAAGTAACTGTAACCTAATTTAGCAAATAAATGTAGTATGTAGTATAAAAAGTACAATAGTGAAGAGTACAATATTTCCCTCTAAAATGTAGTGGAGTAGAAGTATAAAGTAGCATAAAATGAAAATACTGAACAAATTGAGAAGTACCTCAAAATTGTTCTCAAGTACAGTACTAGTAGCTGCATTCTACCGCTAGACTTAAGGCTTAGCTGTGTTAAAGTATGTCAGTTATTTTACACAAAGAAAAATAAAGCATGGCATCTTAAATGAAAAGGTTTTTCACAAGAATAAATTGGGCCCAGATTTTCCAATGGGGGCCCAAAAGCCAGCCATCTATTTTGTAGCACATATGCTATATCTTTAATAGCCTATCACAAAAACCTGTGATTGAACTGAAAACCCCAGCACTAATGTATTGCAGGTTGGAGGCATGGAGAGATGTCTGATGCAGTGGGCGCAATATGCCCACTGCATTCAGCGTTGTAGCACAGCGTCCAACATCCCAGTACGGATCCAGCGTAGGTGAGCGCGTCCAGGTGCAGTCCCTTGAGAAGCAGTTGGACACGTCGCTAGGTCGAGCATTAAAACGCTCACAACATCAGCCAGGGCTCAGAACACTCAGGCTTCTTTGAGAGTGCTGTGCCTACTATGTTGTGGCAGAACTTCTGGGGCGAGACGGAACCCAAATCCCCGTGGCTGCATTTGTCCTTGTTACGCCTGTGTTTCACTGTGCGTGTTTCACCTTGTGAGCCACTCAGGACATTTGTACCGCCAAGTTGATTGCATTCGCTGAGAAACTAAATGCCTTGTTGTACTGTAGCAATGTGACTGGTAGAGTACTTGGTCATTCAATATGCCGAACCAATCACAGTTAATCGACTCATTAAAGGATCTTTGGCAATAGCCTTTTCCCTTAATATGGAGTTTAATATATATTGTTTAGTACACCTAATTTAGTTAAAAGCCGTTGTTTAAAGCCTTGATGTTATGATTTATACTTTATTTAAATATCAACGTATTCTGGATAACTATGAATTAGTTTTGTTATTGATGAAATATGATCCTGTTTTACTTTGCAAACACGAATAAACAATTTAACCACGAACAGAGGAAATGAAATCACATAACTTTAAGATCAACTTCACTCATGTGGATCTGTGAGCTCCATCTGAACTGCCATTCAGTACAGACAGTGAAGGGTTTTCTTATTTTTGAACCTATTAATGGATAACAGTACTTTGCACTGAAGGGCCAACTGAACATTTTGACCTCTACCTGCTTTGTTAACTATTAAACCAGCCAGCGTAATCCTGCAGTCCTACCTCACACCAAAGTGTTAGTTTCTGTGCACCACTTATTTATTATCCGATTCAGTAGCGTAGCATGAATGGCTGCTAACTTCACTCGTCACACCGCTGTGATGGGGAAATGGAAATAAAGAATTGGACCGTTAATGCAAATCGACACTTCACAAATCACATTCGATCATTGACCATCAACTCGTTGGGACTATTGCATTTTGTTGAAATGTGCCATCTCTGATGTAAATATGCAGCTCTACTTATACAAAACACACCCACTACCTATGATCAGGTTGTGATTCTGATTCAAATAACTGCTCTGCTTTCTGTCCAGTTTGGCTTTTTTAGAATCTGAATGCAGCACTTATGTTTTATTGTGGCGACTTGAATTTGTATTGTTTTATTTTCATCTTCAAACAGATGGTTTGGGAGCATACATGACAATATTTCCAATTCTGTTTTGGTAACATCCATAGGCATGTACTTCAGCTTTTGCCACCAAAGATCGTCTGCGCTCCCACATGATCAGACATGAGGGCAAAGTCACCTGCAATATCTGTGGCAAGATGCTTAGTGCTGCATACATAACCAGCCACCTGAAGACGCATGGCCAGGCTAGCTTCAACAACACTTCCTGCAATAACAAAGGTAAGGAAGAACCCCCTATAAATATCCTTGTGTGTATTCTGTCCAAACAGTCTGATTATGAAATGTTACAGATTTAGACCTTACACGTTTGTGTAAAGTTGTACACAAACATGTTGGGTACCAAACAAAAGTTCCTTTTTTTCCCACTGATACTTATGTTGCCTTTCTTCATTACTATCATTACTATCATTAAAAACAGACTACAGTTAGAACAACTTATATCAAAAATTGATAATCCAACGCTGTGTCGTTATTTTAAAACCTTCAACATTGCTTTATGGTTTAGCTTGGTAACTCAATGATTGGACAAAGAACACTGTCCCAACGCCTATGATTGGACAAAGAATACTTTCCAACGCCTACGATTGGACAAAGAATACTGTCCAACGCCTACGATTTGATAAAGAATAAAATCCACCGCCTGTGATTGGACAGCAGGGTAAATGCCGCCACCTGGTGGCATTTAGCAGTTCTATAGGCAGAGAGCGTTCCAAGGCTGGTTCAAGCTTGTTTCCCCAATTCAATACATGAGCTGGATTCCCAACGACCCTCTAACGTTAGTGGAGATTGTTTCGGGCTTGCAGTTAATATCACATATATTTATTTTTATGTCTTTGCTATGGCTGATAAACAAAGGCCAAAACAATTTTTTGGAAGCACTCCATGAGATAATGAGGTTTACGGTGTTCAAAAGTCAAAGGGTTGTCGAAGGCACTGTGTGTTTTGGGGGTGTTGACTGATGAGATACGTTTATAGGACAGGGAGCCAGTGGAAAAAAGTACAAAATGTATATGGGGTGATTTTATGTGTTTTTATGTCATTTGGCATTTTGAGATGAATTATTGGGAGAACGGTCAAAATACAGTGAGTTGGCGTTCTCAAGGCTGGAGAGCATGAATGTGTGACGTTAATGACACAAACCTCAACAGCCAGTAGATACCAGGGGTGGAACGGTTCAGGGGAGTTGGTTTCACAGTGTTTGGTCATGGTTTTCGGTTCAGTACTATATACATATTTTATACCTTTAGAAAGCCAGGGTAGGCTCACTATGACATCAAATACTATGTTCCTTGTCTGCCTTTTAAAAAAAAGAAGGTGTTTATATATACTTAAAGTGTTGGCGGAAGGGTGTTGGGAGAGTTGGTAAGTTAGGTGGTGTTTTGGTGAAGTCGCCCTCGGCCCCCTTTGCCCTGGCCAGAGGGACATTTGGGTGGTCAACATGTGTGATGCGCTCCCGCTGGTATCATTAGTGCACGACAGGGACGGTCACTGGTGTATCGATCACTTGTTTATGCCAACACATTAGTCCATGTGGAATCCTTACCTTCCCAGACTTAAATGACACTTGGGGGATCTGACAACTGCTCGCCATTCTCAATCCAAGCACAGTAAGGTGGCTGTGTGTATAATAAAGTCCAGCTGACATAAAGTATCACAGCATCATCATAATAATTATATGGCTGTCTCTTTTTATTTCTCTGCCGTACCGTATTTGAAGACAGCTCGAACAGTACACTTTTGCGCACCTATCCATGCCTTTTTATCCCGTACTGTAATGTTTTTGTCATGAACTGTTACACCCCTATTAGATACATTGTTCTAATTTCTTAAGATATAACTTCACATGTGACATTCAAGTTTATTATTTTCATGGTTTCTTCTTTAGTAAAGTCTTGCAAAGTACTAAAGCCCCTCTAGCGACAGAGTGCCATTGCTGAATACATGTAGGTGAAACACTGTGCATACAGTGGCTTTCCAAAGTATTCAGAGCTCTTCACTTTTTACACTCTTAAAGGTCCAGTGTGTAGAATTGAATAGCAACTAGTGGTAGAGGTTGCAGACAACCAACTGAACATCCCCCCTACCCTCCCCCTCACTTTCCATAGACTACGGTGGCCTGTACTGGCCTGTATTGTGTCCGGTGCCAGTAGGTACTACATTTCTCAAAAAAACAGTTCTCTTACTACATCCAGAGTAGTAAACTACATTATAGAACTATAATTATCGCTCTCTGTTATATGTATTGATCATTCATCTCGATAGCAGTCGGCGCTACAAGCCAGTGTTTACTTGCACTGCGGTTTGTCGGTGCGGTTTGCGGCTTGTTGCTTTTGATAACATGACAGTGTGCCGTTGTATTGCAATATTTTCAATTTGGATACCAACCCTCTCCGCAAGATTGATAGCCTACTTTAAGTTATCGAACAGGGAGTCACCTTAAAAACTAATGTCACCAAAACATGGATATATTAAATAATGCACACCCACTTATCTCTATCCCCCCTCATCCCCGAACTGCCATTCACTACACTATTCTACACTTTGACTAAATAGTGAAGCTCCATTATAGTTGAATCCTCTTTATACATCGGATATCTTTGGAAAAGGAGCATGCTTGTCTTCACTGGCTATACGAGGCGCCTCTGAGAGAGGGACCTGAGAGAGGGCCCCAGGCCCTTATAGTATAACGCCACGGTGTGCGTGGATGTGTGGAGCTCAGTCTGGGCAGAGGTTGAACTTGGCGTCCGAGAGAGGGTTAAGCTTCTCCGACGTTTGCATATAACTTGAGCCCGACCGATATATCGGTCGGCCAATTTTATCGGCCGTAATTGACCTATGACAGATATATCTGTACCGGCGTGTAATGTATTGAAAATTGGAAAGTACTTGTTTGCCGATTCACTAACAAAAATCCACAAACTTTCACAAACTCCATACTGATGTGACGCACATTCATTCCAGAGACCAAAGTTCTACATTGCTATGGTTTGCATTCGTGGCAATACTCTTGCCACGAATAGCAATTTTAGTATTTTGCCAAATTCTATTGGTAACTGATGTTTAGTGAAGTCAGGAGAGACAGTTACGATGGTTTAATGACCAAGACCTGTCCTTTTAAGTTCTGTTTGGCCTTTTTAATATAGTATGGATGATCAATTTGTGTGACAGTCAATACTAATATCTTGTCTGCAAGCAAACCCATAAAATATAAAATATAAAATAAAATGTATACTTTTAGATCGAATGCCCTCTCCCTCTATCCTTACTGTTGAAAGTGGCACCCGGTTAAGGGCACTGATGTTGCTCTTGTAACCCAAATGTGTCTATTTTGAAATAGGCATAAGTGACTGGCAGTGGAACCACACAGTGCCACAGAAAGGTAATCCTGTAGTTATTAGCAGTAACCCCCCTCTCCCCCCCCAAAGTCTTTCAATTGATTGGGACTATTCTAAGTGGCAAAATGTTAACAGAATTATACAGCTCAAAAAGTCAGGGCTTAGTGTCTTTAATTAGTCATCATATATGCTGTTTGTGTTCATAGCTGTGCTATTATGTAGTGCTAAGGGTTAATTTTCAAGGAAGCAGGATCAATTAATTAACCAGATAATGATCTTAAACTAGGGTTATAGAATAATAGAATTGATGTTGACACATTGGCCCTGCATAAATAATAATATGTAACTGGCCTAAAATAATAAGTTAATAAGTCAGTGTTAGATGGTTAATCTTTTGATCCTGCTCTTTGAATTTACCCCTCAGGTGAGTTGACTGTAGGAGAGATTTTAAATAACTCGTTCCAAGTCCTAATTGACATCTCTCGCACTCAAGGTAGGTGTTTTTCTATACTAACATTTAAAAGTAGTGTTGCATTAAGCCTCCGCAACAAATGTCGCTGTGAATGTGGGCTTCCCATTACTAGATATTCAGCATAAAAAACTGCAGCTTCATTCGCCATTTTTCAACAGTTCTGCATTTTGTTTTTCTTTTTTCTTTTTATGTATTTAATAACAGATCCCAACATTGTGCACAACTCAACATCTGTGACACCTGTGACCAACTCGTCAGCTGGACACCGGGGCGGTGACAGCAGCTATCCGGTCACCATCGCTGCCCAGATGAACATCACCAAGAGCACGGTTAATATCACTTCCCCGGTCAATTTGCAGCACCCGGTCACCATCACCGGTCCCATCAACCTGGCCTCTGTCAACATCCCCACAGCAGCACACATGAACCTTGCCCACCCTATGGCCATGAATATCACCGGGCCCCTGAACATTGCCATGAGGCCCATGGAGAACATGTCTTTTCTATCCCAAGTCCTGCCTTCTTGCCCTCCTTGGTAAAGTTGTGTTTGTGTTTCAGGCCATACAGAATTCCTGATATCTGGGGCAAAATGTTGTCGAATGGAAAACCCTTTTGTTTTAGTTTTTTGCCTTTTTAATTTGTTAGCCACTCAACTCTTTGCAACTTTAGCGTTGAAAATCCGAAAACAAGTGTGTTGCTAGTGTTGATTTAAATGTTTTTATTTTGTACAGATTGTTTTATATCAATGTTTTAGATGACTTATCAGTATTCAATATTTTGTAAGTATTTTCAAAACAACTAGATGAAAAGGGACAACAGTTATCATTTTCAAGAAGTTTTAATGATGCTGAGTCTATTTTCTTGGCTCAAATGAGTAGTTAACACATTTAATGACGACCATGTCTATAATGCATTATAAACATACTCATAGATCTTTATAATCTGCTTATAGCACTGGACAATTATAGTTCTAAGCACTCATAAATATTCATAATGCTTAATAACAACATAACACATGAATGGCTTATATGGTCACGTATCATGGTACTTCATAATTGCCGGTCACTCACTGACATTCTTTTGTTGCAAGGACCATAGCGTATAAGTAGAAATAATTCTGATCGTTTTAATACATTGCAACCATTTCATTATGCATTATAATCACTGTTATAATAAATTATAATTTGATAATTAATTACTCTAAGCCTAACCCTACTCTAATTGGGTGCTTAAGTAAAGTGAAAATAATATAATTAAATCTTTGCAAGAACAACACAAAACGTTGCAATATGTATTTATTTGGTTAACCGGTCATAACAGAAAACGAGTACTCCAATTTGACAAGACTTTTTGATGAACACCTAAATTATGGACTTTAACATTTCACTTATGTAGTGTTTCCCCCCCAAAACACATGAAAATATCTAAACTCGACTAGACCTATGTTATATATTTTGTTGAATTGTGTACTTTCATTATCCCAAAGGTTTCCAACAAGTTTTATTCAAGGTAACGGTGCGTTTGATTTGGTTGTCTGTCAATGGCGTCCCATAGTTAGTTGTTAGTAGTCCATTCTACTTTTCAACTTGAACCCTTTATCCACTAACTTCCGGGGGAAGTGTCTCATGCTAGCCACCAAGCTAATGTGAATGATAACTTTACAACAACCTTCAACCCGCTCATCAGGTTAGTTTTAGTATGATAAAAAAAAATTACCATGGATAACCGCTGGACTTCTCCATGATTTAATTGGCCACGTAACGTTAGCTATATCTGTATGGGTAGTTACTCATTTGATAGTAAGTTAGCAAGTTAACTTTACCTTAGCTTACGTTACTTGCGGCTGTTTCATTAGATTGAAATGACATAGCATGAATAAACTTGACTAAATGGACAAATCTTCACGACGTCATGAAACTCTTGAGAGACCCCTAGCGGCATAAATTTCATATTTCACATAATGCATAAGTGATTAGAATGCATTATAAATGAATTATAATGTATTACCACTATGAGAATTATAATACACTATGAGCCTTGCAAAAACATGCCAATGACTTACTTGACCTAAGTTGTGCTTTATAATACGTTATGATTAATATGAATTAATATGTATGATTGCTTATTACTATAATTATACAGTGGTATAAACCATAGGTATGTTTATTATGCATTATAGACGTGGGCGTCATGGAAAGTGTTCTGAACACAACATTTTACCTTGTTTGATGTTTTCAGAATACCATGATATAGTAAAACTAGATATGACTTCTTAGAAGACAATTCCATCCAGATGGCAGTATTATTAATTCCAAGGTCTGAAGCCTTTTATGTAGACAACACTGTGGCTTAGGGGCCACGATGCAATGACATTAGTCCCAAAGTGATAGTCCCAAAGTTGTATTATTATTAGTGATCTTTAAAGATAATGTATACCCTTGTTGATCTCATATTACAGGTATAAAATGCCATCACTGTAGCTCCTAACTCAGGAAGTATACAGCTATTTTTTATTCTTATTTATGAAACACAGAGGAAATACCTCACTCAGACATCTCAACTCCTAAATTCCTCAAAGACAAATGATTTGTTTACTTTCTTTGTTTCTCTATATTTGTAGCCAGTACGTCAAACTCCGTTTTCTTTTCTTTTCTTCACTGGGTTATGGAAACATGGTAAAGAAGGACAAAGGTCCCTTAAGGCTTTATTTCACCCATTTTTACCTTCACAGTTACTGGCTGCAAAAGTGGAACTTGGTATGCGTCGGAGCTGGAGGGTTGAGTGTGAGAATCTGGACTCGCCTGCTTTGACACTTGACTGCTATGAGACTCAAGTATCAGTGGACATTTGAAAGTGAAAATGTTTTTGTATTGAGTATTACAACAGCCAGCAAGGATTAATCCACCGTCAAGAAAAAGCAAACAATCGCTAATCAAACACCCAATAAATCCCATAAGTAATCACCCAATTAATGAATCACCCAAGTCTCAAGTTAAAGACGTGAGACTTGACTTGGACCCAAGACACACGTCTTTGGTATGAATAGATTTATAAAAATGTAACCCACAGCCCTGCAGCCCTTCCCTTAAAAAATGCCATTACAATCCACAAAAGTTTTTAATATTGCTTGCATTCGCTGTGATGTTTGATTCTGCAGGGTTTTTATGAGCCACCTCTAAACCACTACATTATGCACTAATTAAGTTAAACTAAAACAAGTAAGTACACATTCAGACAATATTTGAAGGCTCAATGCAAGTGAATATGAGGTCAAAATGGACTGGTTCATACCAAACGCGGTTATGAGATGTGCTCTTTTGCATGTATTTGATTGTGGGTATGTGAATATTAAGCCAAATACACAAATTGGGTGAAATATTGCTTTAATGTATAAACTGGTTATTTTAACTGTTAATGCCTATTCCACTGATGGGCCTTTCTTGGCATATTTGAATGCTAGAATGTTACTGAGTGTGAGTCAGTTAATATAAGCAATGGATGTTGAGGATGTGACCCTGAGGTCCACCTCATGGGGTTCAAAACGTTCATCGAGTTGATGTTAGGATTGAGCTTTCCCATTGTAATGTAGAATGCAGACACCACTGTGCTTGGTTAAGGAAATGGTTCCTTTAAGGACGTTTTGATTTGTTTTATTGGAAGACGACAAAGAGCTATGTGTTTTTCAGTATAGATTACACCCTAGCTAGTTTTTAAGGCACTACACTGTACCTTTGTGCCCCAGGTGATAAAGCTGTGCCTTTACAATAATCATCCACATTTCACTCCAACATGTACCGTGGTGGAGCTGTGTAAAGGGAAACTAAATTAATTTAGTTGAAAGTCCAAGTTGGGCCTTTTCAATTCATTATCAAATTTAAAATACCGGTATTGTTGAAACCTGCATTTGCATTACCACAGTTGCTGTGAATATATTGTTGACATTCAACCATAACAGTGTAATATTATGTAACTGTAAAACAAAGCCTTTTGTCAACCAAAATATAATTTGTAAGGTATTTTAACTATTTTCATGATGAATTTGGCAGATATTGTGAAGGCAAATGAATGTAGATCTTTTTACCAACCATTTTAGTTTAAAAATTGTGTTAGCTATGTCAACACGCACTAAGAAAAAATATTACCTTTTATAAATCTTTTTGTATTAGGACACTAACAAAGGTCATTTTGTATATATGAAGAGTATACTTTCTGATTAGCAGAAAGGTAAACATTCCTACATTAGTTTTTCTTATGTAAATCTGTTGAGAATAATTATGTATACATTTGCGCAATGTTGTGTGCCTTTTATTTGGATTCGGCTAAATAAAAGAAACAAACTGACTGGTCTTTAATGCTCAGTCCCATGATTTGCGGTATGATTGAGATATATTCTTCATGTAACTATCCTGCTTCTACAGATCATGGACGATCTATTAGTTAAGGGCATTGGTTCATTGATGATATTTCAAGTTACTGGACATAGAGGTCCAGTAGGCTGTGTTTGAAATTGGCTCACTTTTTCCATCATTCCCTTAAAAGCTATAGAACGAAAAGTAAATATTGCCCTATTTAGGGAGCAAAAGTAAAGGGGATTCTGGCATTAATCATAGCTGGAGATCTTTCGCAGTGGTGTGTACATTTGCATAAAAAAAGCCATCACGGTTAAGATGTCGCCCCTTGCCAGCTCAAAGAACCTGTCCCTCCATCCCTACTTGATGAATCGGAACAATGAAAACCGCTATTCATCATGGGAATAGTATGCAGATGAGTGCACATGAATAAGGTAGTACACCATATACCGAAGGAGATTTGTACACAAGCATTTTTATCTCTTGTGCCCCAATAGAGGGCACAAGAGAGCCCTAGTATTGCTTTGTCGCAGCATTTTCAATACTGTTTGAAAGTATATGCTCATTGCCAAGGTTTGGGGAACCTCTGATTTGTTTTGGGGCTGTTGTAGTTTAGTGAGTATAAGTAACTTCACATACACACGATCAGAAATGCATGTGGGTTTTTGAATGGTTCGTGGTTTGTGCGAGGTTACTCGGTCCCATGGCAGATCATAGCAGTGAAGAAAAACATGCTGTGGTGAGCAGGAAATGAAGGGATTAAGAAACGATCAAACTGCAGCTTTTGAGCCACTGCAATGAACCTAGAAAAATACACTTGAGCTGTGCCTGTAACATAGCCTATTGTGATAGCCCTGTTATATAAAATAAGATTGTTCTAGAATGGTAGTCAGCTATTTTCCACCATCCTGAACGAAGGAAGGAAAACAATAGCTTTCCCTATAAACCAAAGTTACTATGGCTTTATGAGTGTTGGATGACCCCCAGAGGCCAGTGCATATTGATGGATAATATCCTGCTAGCAGAACTAAGTAGTACGGTCTTTGTAAGGTACTAAGCACAGGCAAAGGGATGCGGTAGAAATCGAAGAAATAAGGGTTTATTTTTCAAAGCAGGTGGTAAACTAGTCAAGATGACTTCACATGCCCTCCACGTGTGTTCACCGACAACAACCCCGGGCCTGAGCACAGAGCATTCGTACCAAGAGGCTGAACCAGCACACACCTTAAGGGGAGGCCGTATGGTGACGAGGCTACGAAGGGTTAAAGCTACCTCGCTCTCATCAGTGTCTGTGTGGCACAACGTCCCTCTTCACTCTTCAGTGTCAGGGGAGGAGGTAAACATGTCAGATGATTAATGACAAACATACCCTGACCTGAAACCATGCAACAAAAAAAAAAACATTACCATATTTACAATTTATAAATCTGTCGTGTTATACTGTATATATCAAATACAATTATGAATTAAAAGAATGTGTTCTAAGTCATAATATAGTTAGGCTGGCGTTCACTATTGTCTTTATAATTATTAGGACTGGTAATCAACAACAACAAATGTATTAATCACACAATTTGCTGCAATAAATGTATTGTCAATCTCAAGCTTGTAATCAATACTTAAACATAGATTACCAAATAAAATCAATCAACACATAGGAACTAGCCTGTATGTTAACTAAAATAACATTTGTAATCACATCTTGTGAACTGTAAAACTCCTGGGACCGACAGAGCAGTAATTTTCATGAAATATATTAAATGTAGCAACATTATTTGCCTAGATAGCATAGCATGTGTGCAATATGTTACCCCTGTGCCATTGTTTCTCTTTTAAGTACTTATTTTAGTATTTTTAGGGAAGCAGGGAGAGACATATAATGCCATTAGATATGCTAAAAGGCTATATACCATATATAGCATACAGTATATATATATATATGTATGGCTGTATGTATGTGTGTAGCCTATGTATGTGTGTGTGTGTGTGTGTGTGTGTGTGTGTGTGTGTGTGTGTGTGTGTGTGTGTGTGTGTGTGTGTGTGTGTGTGTGTGTGTGTGTGTGTGTGTGTGTGTGGTAACACTCTAGCCACTACACTAACCTGTCTATTTAGAATATATCAGCAGAACATCTATTATTTTAACATTAACCTTTAAAAATAATATTAAACATATTAAACAATAAGCCAGGGAGACTACGTAGTTGGGATATTGCACCATTAAAGGAAACACATTTACAAATGTACAATAGGCCTACATTGATTTTATAATGGAAAATATATAGTAGGTTTTAACAGTTAGTTTCACTGTCTTGATGAAAAGGTTGACCATCATCTGTTGTCAGAAAGAGTTGTGGGTCTTCATCAAGTCCTCCTGCTTGTCTGTAGAACTGAAGAGAACCTGGAAAGCCAAACCAGTTAATATCAATCATAATAGTCAAGAGTAGTGTCCCAACCCCAACCAATAGGCCTAGATAGCATAGCATGTGTGCAATATGTTACCCCTGTGCCATTGTTTCTCTTTTAAGTACTTATTTTAGCATTCTTAGGATTTCAAGAACTGTCACTAGGGATCCTACGAAATCCGTAGGAACCCTATTGTATTTGTTAGTATTATTAGGGTCCTACGAAATCCATAGGACCCCTATTGTATTTGTTAGTATTATTAAGGTCCTACGAAATCCGTCGTTAAAACATTATTATTTCCATTTATTGACGTCAATATGTGTTTAAAATAAGAATTTCACCTGCGAGCGTGAGAGAGAGGCAGTTCTGTCAAGGTTTAAATTATTGAAACTCTGCTAGGTTGTTGCTAGCCACGTTAGTAGAGGATTACATTATGTAACATTAAATTCGTTGCTCAAGTACGATTCTTTTCAGAAAACCAATCAGAGTATGGAAATGCTGTTTAATGTTTATAACGTACTTTGGTACATGGTATCATAGTCAAGAGAACGATTATTGTATTTGACATACATTGGTACATGTTGTGTCATTGTGGTAATGTCTTATAAAGGATAGCTTTGCCAACAGCTAGCTAGCTAGCACTAGGCGCTAGCTTGGTCAAGGATTAAAGATGCATGGCACTGGTTTTAGTGGGTTAACACACTTTAATGGTATGCTATACAACTACATTGTGTTTGAACTGATTTTGGTTTTAAAATCTATACTTTTTGAGTGAGTTAATAGTGATATTTCAATTCATATTCATGTCAATTTGGAACATATTATAATGATGTACATATAAAAAGGAAAAGGGATATGTTACATTTCAAAAGTGGGAAAAGAAGATAGGCAGTTTATTTACTAATGTTATACGTTATACATTATAGATACATTATAAGATGTTTTAAGAAGTAAATGAGGTCTCATGTTAGACATGGAAAATAATACTTATTACTCTGCACTATTTGTGTAGATTGTTTTTTTGAACTACGTGATGATATCTGGTAGAATTGTGATGGGGAGCCCATCCCAGTGAGACTGGACGGTCGTGGAAGCGCTGTGGCCAACCGTAGGACCTGTCCCCAGAAGACATCTGACCAGTTTGATTCGATTATCCAGATACCAGATAAGATCCCATAAACAATACCCACGTACCAGGAGCTGAACTCTTTGGATCCACACACACAAGAACAATGAACTGAACTCTTTGGATCCATACACACACAAGAACAAGGAACTGAACTCTTTGGATCCACACACACAAGAACAAGGAACTGAACTTGTTGAATCTTCTCTTTTATTAGCTTTTATAAAGAGCTCTATTTTGTTAAATTTAATTTCTTTATGTACAAAATTGTATGTGTATATTGTATTGCTGTTGTTAGGCAATACATTTGTCACCTGTTCAACTCAACCTCAATACCTCTTGTGAGTTAGTCAAGGCAAACCTTTTCCCGAACCTAGGTAGATGTTAGCGTGTATTTTACTCTTGCTTAGGACTAAAGGCGCTACACATGCACCAATTGTCATGATGCAAGGTGCAACCCAATGTGGTCAGACCATTTGGATTTAGTGCAATGACCACAACTTGACCAAACGCCCACACACAAACTGATTTGGTGCCCGAGGTCGAAAACACTGCAAACTTGGCACACGGGCAGTTGGACTATATGGTGTTAAAATCATAGCAATAAGCCCAAAGACGTTGGGGTCAATACAAGTGAAGGTCAAATGGATGCATATTCCCAACATTTAAACAGCTATAACTTTGCATCAAAACGACATTAAAACGCTCGGCTGTCCAAGATGGCTAAAAGGAGGAGATAACATATGCATGCCAAATTTCAAGTCTTTATCTAAAAAAAAACAAAGTAGAGGCAGAAGTGTGAAGCTTGAAGCCCGTTGTGACGGTGATTTGATGACCTGCATTGTCAGACTCCAGGGGCTTGGGGTGGAGCCCAATCCGGGCAAAGCACAAATAGTGGGGGTTTTTTCCCGAATATTTATTTCATACAAATATTAAAATGATTATTTGTTTTCGGGAATAAAAAACAAATAAAACAAAACATGTAAAATAGCTGGTGATCCTCACTACTGTGAGCGTGGTGGGTGTTTAATATCTATAATATATTATCTTATTATTTGTGCTCTACTCCTGCGGACATGACAGGAAGATAGGAGAGAGGAGGGGAGAGGGAGCACACCGATTATTAAAATATAAACAAAACGTACTATATTGCTACGCCACTATTTTGTTTTTGATCCGTTTTCTTTTGACCTTAACCAGTTTGCTGAGGCAGTTTATAATAACGTTACTTTGTTTTCCTGTTAGTGGGGCGGCGTAGCTTAACATTACATAACAACGGTTCATTTTGTGATAAAAGCATAACATTTGGCAGATGTGTTGATACATATGTTGGGAACAAAACTGGATATTGGGCCATCACAAACTCGCCCCCTGGTGGCCGTGGCAGCCATTCTTCAAAATGGCCGCCAGCGGTTGGTCACACTTTGCTATCCCATTGGACCCACATGCAATAACGGACCTAATCTAGATCCTAGTAACCCTGAGAACCAAATAAAATACTAACAACTCTATGGACTTTTACAAAGTAATCAGTGATTTCATTATTTTATTATATAGTGCCGTGAATCAGTAAAAACTGTTCTCGTACTATTATTTTGTCAGATGGGTGATACTAGAGCAAACATTGTTTTTTTTTTATTATTTAGAAAAGTACAGAAGCACATAAGTAACACACCTATACTTATGTAAAACTTTTGACGTCTCATTAATAAATATAGAACTAGTAGCATAGGCGGAAATCCCAGGGTGGGGGTCACGACCCATCCTGGGAAAAGTATGATTTGTCCCCCCAATATATCACTGTAAACATAACTATGTAATTTCAATAATAATAATAATACGCAATGAAAGCACTTGTGCTGATTATAGACACTTAATAGTGCGTTTCTAAGTTGCAAAAGATTGCTAACCCCCGCCCTTTGCCTGACATGACTGAACTACCAACATGACACCCAGATGTTGCCAGAGCATTTAATGCTGGCAATTTCACCATTCAGAAGGCCAACCGGGTCTTCTCGGCAATCCCCATCGATCAAGCACAATAATGCTTCTATCAAGAGTAATGGAGGGGCGGCAGGTCTTACGGACAACCCGAGTGCCCTCCGGCGGTGGATGGTAGCTGGCCCTGAGGTTGCAGCGTTGATTGAGGACTTTGAAGATGCACAACAGCTCAAGGGAAGACGAGATGAGATGTTCCACCATGACCAGACAGCAAGTGTGCAGAACGCATTTGGGAAAGATGTCTGCTCACCCGTCAATGTAATGGAAGAACTGGGCAACCCATTCGAAGAGGAGAGCGAAGACCTGCTTGTCCTTGACAGCAAAGTGATTGCGGATCCGTTGGCAGTGGAGAATGTTAAGAAGGCACAGGAGATTGGCCAACAACAGTTCCAAGCATTCACAAAGGAATGTCTTGTGGGCAGAACAAAGCCCATTGATGACACAATCCACCGCAGCCGGTTGAAACTGTTTGTTGGCTCAACGACAAAGACGGCAAGTAAGGAGAAGCAGCAGCTGACATCGATGAAGAGTGATGTCGAGCTGTTGTCACGACTCTACATTAGCTGTCAAACGAGAGATGGAAACCTGGAAGACTTCTTTCAGCATGAGAACCAAGCATGGCCACCAGCGCTTTCCGATGGAGGAAGATTACGACTTGGGACCAAGAGTGACCTTCTGACGTGCCTGGAGGACCTGTCTCCAGCTCAGACTAAAGCCCCTGATGCTACCTGTGTAGTTCTTGATGGAGCTGCCATCATTCAGACGATGAAGCCAGTAGGTGCCAAGACATTTGATGAATATGCCCAGCAGGTGTTCATCCCATATATCTCTTCTCAGCTGCGCAGTGTGTCACGTGTGGACCTCGTTTGGGATACTTACAAGGATGACTCCCTGGATGGCACAGCAAGAGCCAAGCGTGGAAATGGTGTAAGGAGACGTGTGGTTGGGAAGGCTGCCATACCAGGAAACTGGCAGAACTTTCTGCGGGTTGACAGCAACAAGACAGAACTATTCAGTTTCCTGTCCAAGGTCCTCCTTCAGGCGTTCTGTGAGGGAGACAAGGAAGTTGTCCTCACTGATGGGAAGGGGGTGCTCAGCACACAGCTCCTGCAGGATCTCCACACCCTGGCCCCATGCAGCCATGAAGCTGATAGTCATATGCTACTGCATGTATCACACGCTGCACAGCATGGCCATCACCAGATGCTCATTCGCACTGTTGACACCGATGTTGTGGTCTTAGCTCTGTTTGCCATAAGTCAACTACCAGCTGGATGTGAACTGTGGCAAGCATTCACAACTGGTAAGAGCTTTCGCTACCTGGCAGACCACCAAATAACTGCGTGCCTCGGACCTGAGATGTCATGTGCCCTTCCAATGTTCCATGCTTTGACAGGCTGCGACGCTGTATCCGGCTTTGCTGGACATGAAAAGAAGGCAGCATGGTCAACATGGAAGTCACTGACAGATGCACTACTGATGCTGGAAAATGGACCAAAGGAGATCCCAGATGACGCAATGAACATTATTGAGAGGTTTGTCATACTTTACATCTTTGACAGAACTAGCACCTGCACCAAGGTGGGCCATGCAAGAAGGAAGCTCTTTCCACGGAAAAACTCAGTGCAGCGAATCCCACCTACCCAAGCTGCTCTGGTGGAGCATGTCAAGAGAGCAGTCTACCAGGGTGGTCACATCTGGGGGAAGACACTGCTACCAGACCCTGTGCTGCCATCACCAACTGACTGGGGGTGGGTGAAAACAGAAGAAATGTATGAGCCCCACTGGACAAAGTTGCACCAAGCATCAAAATCCTGCCACGAGCTGATCTCTTGTGGCTGCAAGAGTGGTTGCAGAATGCGCTGCAGGTGCAAGAAGGCTGCACTTCAGTGCACAGGCCTCTGCTTCTGTGAGGGAGAATGTGCCAGCTGACTCAGTACATTCACTGAACATTGTTACAAGTGCCTATGTTAATACGTAACTGTACTCGCTACTGCTATGGTTTAATCCAGTTATCACTATAACATGTAGAGACAATCTCACCATTTTGTTGCATTTTCTTTCATTTATCATTGCTTTACGTTGTAATAAAACACATGTTTCACTTTAACTTGTATGTAAATAATATTTGTGGTGCTGAAAACATGGTAACAGCAGCTTGGGGGTGGCCAAAGTGTTCTATGCCAGTGCTTTTTGGAAAATGGCTGCCATGGTCGTCACAATGCCAATCTGCAATGACCTAATATCCAGATGTCTTCTAAATATATTAAGCTATAAATGTACCAAATGTGGCAATTTTATCCCAAAAGGAACAATACGTTAGCTATGCCGCCCCACTATGTTGGAACCTGCAACATGTGAAGCGGAGTTAGTTTGACCGGGAGGAGGAGATTAGCTTTGCTCTGGCAGCTAGTTCAGATTAGGAGATTAGGCTAGCATTCGCCTGTTAGCTCACTCTAATTCTCTCAGTCAAGGGTTAACTAAGGTTTCGGTTTACTTCAGAGAGAGCTTCAGAGAGAACAGTTTTAAACTGTAATGATGTTTTTTTTTTTTTGTCTGTTCAGCGTCCTCCAATAAGGACGGGTGGTGGCGGGGTTTACAATGTTCACATAGACATTTATTAGTTTAGTTTATCGGTTTGAGTGGGGATTAGGAACTGCATGTTCGGTTTATAATTATTTTATTTTCAGTTATGTTTATGATTGGACATGTTTATTGCTGGGTTTATGAAAACCATAAACCAATATTACATTTAAAGGTAGGATAGGCGGTGCCTTGCAAGGATTTGACAAAACATTGCCTTTCCTACCTTTAAGTGTTCATAATTATTATAACAATAATTAAATAAGAAATAAGACCCCATTTAGAGAAAAAAGGGGTAAAATCCTATGTTTTTGCCATTCTCTCCAAAACACTACATGAACGTTCTCCTCTGCTGTGAACGCAGGTGGCGTTCTTTTCGTGACGTCAGACTACCTTTTCCGAGGCAGTCTGACGTCACGACCAAGGGGCCCCGGCGGCGCGGTCTGTGGGGACGTGTGGAGCTCTGGCTGGGCAGCGGTTGACCGAGGTGTCTGAGAGAAAGTTGAGCTTTTCGGACACTTATAGTGTAACGCCACGGTGTGTGTGGATGGTGAAGCTCCGTCTGAGTAGCGGTTTATTTAATGCCCGCGTCCGAGTGAGGGAAAGGATTCCTGGACACCTATAGTATAATGCCACGGTGTGTGGCGCATTTCATATACAACATCGCTTATTATAACGCTCATAACAGATACACAACGACGGTACTAAAACAGTATCATAAAGATGGCGTGGGTCATAACCATGGGGATAACACGCCCCCCTCTTTCCTAAACTCTCAGCCCAAAACACATTTTTTTTAATCACACAGTGTTCGAATTCTAGCAGAAACAGTGGGCTCACTGGCTCTTTAAGTGCAGTTGTTTGTTCTTCTTTTTGAGAAAAAAATACCGTCCAGTTCGTGTAATACTGTCTCGATGACAGAATCAACAGACCTTTGGACAACAGCCATCTTTGTTGTTGTCGAAAATGCCTCTATGGGTCTCCTCTGATATATCCAGCCTCATATTAGATAAACCGTTGTGATTGGTTTGTCTATTTCGTACAGGGCAGAAATCCTTTTGTATGGGAAGGGAGCCAGACTTTATCTGCAGAGCAAATGAACCATGAGAGATTCGTCTGGTTCCCAGGCTCAGATTGTGACACTATTTACTTGAGAAACACTGTTGGTGATGATTTTGATATGTTATTAAACCTGTTTTTAAGGCATGACATGCCATTTTACCACCCCTACAATAGGCATGTCCATATGGTCTAATGGTACAGCGTGGAACACGACCCTAGGGTCGCCGTTTCGAGTCTGACCTCAACCAAACGTTTTGTGAGACATGGCACGAGATCTTATATATCTTTAGATTTTTTTTTTATGATATATTTTTATTTTGTATATTTTTATTCATCTTTCATTTTGTGTTAGTTATTTTCATTGTCTCAACACTGTCCTACCTTGACTGCTGGCACTGTGATTTTCTTCGGGATAATTCAAGTCTTGTCTCTCAGCTTACGTTGTGTGATGGCTGGTGTGATCTAGTTATTGCGTGTGCAACAGGTTTTAAATTTGTAAACTTGTGATGGGTTGATTAGTTCCTTACATGACGCTTGAGCGGCTTCCGGGTGAGGTCGAACACACACAGGCGGGAATTCGCCAAACACAGCAGACATCACCTGTAGCAAGCTTTCCAGGTCACATGTTTCCTGGATCCAGGAAACATGACCCAATCAGACATCATAAACGCCATGACAACGGCTAATCTTATCCTGCCACACCTGCGTTCTGTATATTATTTTGAAAGTGAGGAGGACTTTGGCACTGGTAATGTTATTGTATGACTAACCCTGTATTCAATTGTATTGTACTGACTCAAGCTTCTCTGAAGTTGTTATTTTAAAATCGTTATTTTTTTGTAGCTATGCCAATTAGCTTCGATTGTTCTCAGCCTCACTTGTAAGTCGCTTTGGATAAAATCCTCTGCTACATGACTAATTGTAAATGTACTTTTCATATTGCATCGCCCTGTGTGTATGTTGGTTAATCATCTGCAAGATCATGACATAATTGACCAGATTTGATATGATGAATGTTGACGTATATGCTCTAACCTGGTTCCATTCCTCCAGAAAGGGCAGTATAACTTCCCCGTTACTGTTGACGTGTTTCCCCCTGACCAACATCATGTCATGGGTGGGCTTGACGTAGCAGAGAGGAGCCGTCTGGGGGTAGCTTTCCTCAAGCCATAAGCACACTGGGATGTTGTAGCTCGTGTCTACAGCCAACAAGAAAATAACACGAAGGTGGATATGAGATGTGTTTGCTTTCTTGGAGGAGCCATCTTCTGTAGCGTACACTGTTAATACCGTCTACCTCAACTCTCCGCATTGTATACATTCATTTCTGGAATTAATAAAGCACCATCTTCTCTTCTACTATTTTCTCTTTCTGTATTTGTATTTTGTACAGTTAAAGCAATCGTTTGATTCAATTTAGACTGTTCTTACCTTCAAACATGACGGGAATGGTTCCAGATATACTCATTAAGTGATTTGTTCTGCCATCATTGAATACTGTAAAACGACAACCCATGAGTTCAAGAGGAGTTACTATCTTCAAAGGATTGCTTCTTAGTTCAAATCAACGCTGACGTAGAGACTGATATGTAAAGAAATAGCTATTATGCTTTGTACTCACCATAATTGTCCAGCAAGGGCGTTAGGTTTTTGTAATGAGTTACTACAACATACATTTCCTGAGCAACACGTTTCCTTTGAAAATATGTCTACACACACACACACACACACACACACACACACACACACACACACACACACACACACACACACACACACACACACACACACACACATACACAGGCACACACAGGCACACACACACATACACAGGCACACACAGGCACACAAACACATTGATATAACTTTATAGTGAAAATATAACTATAACTGTTTGTTTCAGAGAGTGTAGTACTTAATGGTAATCTTACCTTGGGAAGCAGTTTCATAATGGACTCCATACTATGACAATATAGTGACGTTTGTTTGAAATGTAAACCACAAAGAACGGATGTTGTTCTACTGGTCTGATCACAAAACCTCAGCTTGTAGCTCTAACTGTTATCCCTCTCACCGATTTATGGACAAGCGTTTTTATGGCCTGTACACTGTGGGCCAATGACGGAACAGAATGGCAGCTGTTGAGATGAAGCGAAATCATAAAATGTGAATATGGCTTAAGTATTGCATTCGTCCTTATTTTTTATTTTGTTCACCGTACATTTGCTGTTGTACAGTCACAGGGAGGAAATTAGGAGGGGCTCCATTTTTGACGCTGCACACATTCTAAGTGTCAGAAAATGACCCCCCCCCCCCCCTCCACCACCACCCCCACCAAAGAACTGCCACAAACGAAACGTCGGGAGAGGTAAAGACAGTCCGCTCTCATGCAGAGAGTAAGAGACGTACGGTAAGCTCCTGCCAACAATGACACAGCAGGCCCTGGTTTCGGCAATAGACATGCAGCCAAAGAAAGCCGGCGGGTGGAAATGGGATGGCTCAACTTTGAAAAGGGCGATTATCACCAGGTCCGAATGAACTGTCCAGAAAACAGTTACCATGGGGGAGCTGCAGGGGATTAGCAAAGGCTAAAGACTTCAAGTTTGATATTCACGATTTTAGTCACAAGACCGTACCCTTGAAAGCACAGTGAACCAGCAGTATGAGTGCACTAAACTACGAATGCTGCGCATCTACACTTGCTCCCAGAGGGATGCAACGATTATACATTTTGATGGTACGATTATAGTCTGAGGAACAATCCCGGTTTCACGATTATTGTGCATTCATTTATTTCACAACACTATGGATGTATAAATGGAGCATTCTTTAACAAGAGCCTTTTTCATTAGATGATGAAATCCAGGTTTTTCCACAATCTGAAATGGCATCGAATC
The DNA here is from genome assembly GCA_026745465.1 of Lota lota. Classification (NCBI taxonomy): domain Eukaryota; kingdom Metazoa; phylum Chordata; class Actinopteri; order Gadiformes; family Lotidae; genus Lota; species Lota lota. Next base: position 1,254,478 of record JACYXH010000719.1, read on the forward strand.
TTTGGAGATGAAATAGGCCACAGCTTTATTCAAATCTTGGGCTTGTTTTGAAGAGAGCATAAGACACACACGTTGCCAAGCATTCTGCAACAGTGGGTTTGAAGGCAGCAGCATCAGAGGCAGTCTTTAACTAAAAGTGAATAAGAACATTTTAAATAAGTAATCCATGCCAAGATGAACTTCGTATGGACTTTAGTTTATTTTTAATATTTCAAATATAGTATTTGTATTATTTTTTTATATTTGGGTAATACACTGAAGTGTTATCATCAACTGTAGTGTCATCCATGCCTAATTTTACTCATTTAGCCATCTATTTAAAATACAAATAGAACATCTCTTATGCAGGTGTTATTAATCACTGAAATGCAATTAATTAGATCCCATGGTTTAGCGCTGGAAGTTCCTAATGTTGAGGTCTTTTAGCCCGGCCGTGACCGCACAATATTTACGTACGATGCCTGGCGTTTACTCCACGGATGGGAGGAAGCAACAGGAAGTAAAGGATCACACTGAAGCCCTTGAGGGGATTACATGCCGTTTTGGTGAGCGTTCATTTATAAAAGGTGCAATACTCCTTTGGAGTAAAGGTTCAACTCCTAACTCACCGCTACTTATTTGATTGTAAGTGACACTTTTACATTAAATCCCCTACCAACTCAATGTTTCATTAAGTCTCTTGCCACTAAAGTAATAATTGTTTTAACTCAATTGTTACTCAATTGTACGTTTACTTTGACGTGTTGGACCCTTTAGCGCCAACTTTGTTTCTGCACGTTTTGCAGATGGGCTGACCGTCGTCTTGACCAATCCCCGCCTCATTCTTTTAGCATCCAAAACGCTCCCACACTGACGGCTCAAGGTGTTCAGTCCCTCAGCCACGCACACCTGATGGGGCGTAGCGTCAGCCCCCGTTAAACACAAAGGACGCCCTCATGACAGGATGTGACGCACAGCGCCGGCGTCGCTTGGCTTTCGTTCAGTCTGCGCGGTGCGCCGGCAATGTTCGTTCAAGTTCCCTCCCCGCGCAACCGTTGTTCATAGGAAGATAATGTAAAGATAAAAGAGACCCCAGGTCAATAGACCCCAGGTCAAGTGTCCATGACCCCTAGGCCACCTACTCATTACATCACTTCCTGCAGTGCTAGAGCCTTCATATGTTATCGCTGGGTTACTTTTTTAATTTAAATCATTTACATTTGACAACACATGATGTAACAGATCGGCTGGCATCACTGAACGAAGAATATGAAAACAAAATGCACAGTTCTCGCTAGAAATGTAATCAAACAGCATTTTAATGCTGAAACTATCTTAAAATATTTTAATTTTCCACTGAGAATAAAATGAATGTCATCCTTTTTGTTTTTGGCAGATAGAAACTTGACATTTGTGAAGTATTGTTGGTTTCTTCGATCAGTTGATAAGGGTACTGTGCCAGTGAACAATCATAGGGGTAATTTTGGGTCATATTGACAAACATCCTATTCTGTAGTTTATTTGAGATCACGTTGCTCAAATGATAGCTCTTAGATTATATACGTAGGCCTTCGATCTTGCCCACAGAACATTCTAATCAATTGCATATGGCTTTCATACAACTTTGGAACAACTTAAATATATTAGTTTTTTATAAGCTTTTTTTAATAAGATTTGGTTTAAACAATATTTAGATTTAATATCGATCAAAATGTTTATTTTGCCAAAGTCAAAAATATACATTCACACAAGGTAAAAAAGATGATTTATCATAAAGACCATACCATTCACACAAGGTAAAAAGATGAGTTATCATAAAGACCATACCATTCACACAAGGTAAAAAGATGAGTTATCATAAAGACCATACCATTCACACAAGGTAAAAAGATGAGGTATCATAAAGACCATACCATTCACACAAGGTAAAAAGATGAGTTATCATAAAAACCATACCATTCACACAAGGTAAAAAGATGAGTTATCATAAAGACCATACCATTCACACAAGGTAAAAATATGATTTATCATAAAGACCATACCATTTCTTAAAAAAAGAATTACAACTTCATTTGGCCTTTTGTAAAAACCTTATACTTACCATTACATCCGGGTATACTTTACTTTACTTAGTAGTAGTCTGTTTGTATGTACAGGACCTTTACAAGAGCTTTCAAACATTTGTTTTTATAAAGTCATCAGCAGTCTCCTGTGAACCCTATCAGGCAAGCAGGGTCTCACACCCAAGGTTGGAAAACCCTGGTCAAGGAAGGAAAACTCCCTAAAATCAACGGGGGAACAGGAACACAAAGATTCTCTTAATCTTACCCCTTTATGCAGGGACAGTTAGGCAGGTACCAAATATGATTTAATATTAGCATTATTGCAGAGTGTGCGCAGCTAGCCTGGTAGGTAGATAGACGTACAGGTAAGCCATCCAATCATCTCATTTGGGTGGAATGAAATGATTGGACAGGGTTTGATTTTGAATCGAGGGTGACATGCTGTCGTTTAGATTGGAGAACAGGCTAGACTGAATCAAGTCCAACACTCCCATGTAATGGTGTCAGGTGTGGATTTACATTTATATGTTTGTACAGATAGGCCTACATACACACGTGTGTGTGTGTGTGTGTGTGTGTGTGTGTGTGTGTGTGTGTGTGTTGGCGCCCTCTGGTGTAGACTTGGTCACATCAAGCGATCAGGCAGTAAGCCATCGTTGCTAGCAATGGAATTATTGAGTTCAAGGCTCTCCTCAACAATGCAGATAAGAAAAACAACTCAAACTAAAATGTATTGACTGCTGTTGGGATGTCATCTCGGACAATTGTTGGACAATGCTATAGCCAAACTTATTGGGGGAGACTGCACCTGTGCTGGAAACCAGCAAGTCCGAGGGACGGAGTTACGCAGGGTCTCCTGTTTAATTATGGAGGTATTCGTTCGGACTCGGAGAGAAACTCATTCGACAGTGGCAAGATGGACGTTTCAGAGGACCATTTTAACAAATGTATTTGTGCCACGGAACACGACACTTGTCCTAAGACGTGGTGTCCGGACAGGATGTTTTCGCTTTTCTTCCCACCAGCCAGGGGAAAGTTTACTTTGTGTCTGTGCTTTGGATGCTATTAATTAGCCCTCTACTACAAAAAGCTGCGGTGGTACTATGGTGACAGCGCTGCAGAAGAGTCTCGAATCGGTGTCCACGGCTTTCATTCCACAGCTTCTAAACTCTTCTAAAGCCACAGTGTGGAGAAGAATTTGAACAAATATGACCAAAAAAAGGCTTCCAAAATAAATAGCCTACCCTAGCTTTAGTAGTAGACGTTAATGAAGGAGTAGCTTGCACTGTGCTAAGTCCTACGCTGTCTTTGGTCACGTCCCATCTCCATCCCAGTCCTGTTGGATTCTTCTGTCTGGTTCCCTCTCTCCATGTCCACCACCCGACATGGAGGGAGTACTACTGTCTAGTCATGTTCAATCCCCATCTCTCCCTCTTTTTTTTACTTCTCTCTCTTTCTCTCTGTCCTCACTCTAGGGGCCAGGTGTGTGTGTGTGTGTGTGTGTGTGTGTGTGTGTGTGTGTGTGTGTGTGTGTGTGCGTGCGTGCATGTCAGATTCTCAATGTCACCAGGCTCTGCGGGAGGACAAAGACAGTATTGAGGAAGCAGGCACAGAGCGGCGAGCTGCGCAGGATACTCTTACAGAGCCACCGCTCTTTGTGCCAACTCCTCCTTTACACACACACAACAGACACTGTGTTCACCACTCGCCCCACTCCCAGCTTTGTCCTCTCTCTCTCTCTTTCTCTTTCTTTCCCCCCGTTCGATTTCCCCCCTTCCCTTCTCTTCGTCTGTTTTGATGTAGTTTGGTAGCCATCGCATGTGGAGGAAGGGTGAAGGTCTGGCTCCACCGGTCGCGTCAATGAACTCGTCATCGTCAAGTTCCTCTGCTGCTGCAAAGAAAGATGGGACAGGACCAACGAGAAGAAGAAGTCAACTACCAAATAGATGCATTTGCAACAGGTCCAACAGGGATTTTGAGATTCTTGAGGATATTGCAAGATGTGATTAAAAAATTTATTGAAATGCTTCACATATAGCCTAAAATATTTCCTGATCTGGGTAAAACTATCTGACAAGCGACACAGATGTTTAAAAGAAGCCTCTAGCTTGTGGCTCCTAAACAAGAAGAACAAATAATATAACTTTGAAAAATGTTCTCCACAAACTGGCTTGTCATTATGACTTCTGTCTCTCTCTCAACCTCTCTCTCAGTCTCTCTCTCTCACCCTCTCTCAGCCTCTCTCTCACAATCTCTCTCAGCCTCTCTCTCACCCTCTCTCAGCCTCTCTCTCTCAGCCTCTCTCACCCTCTCTCTTAGCCTCTCTCTCAGCTTCTCTCTCAGCCTCTCTCTCTCACCCTCTCTCTTAGCCTCTCTCTCTCACCCTCTCTCACAGCCTCTCTCTCTCAGCCTCTCTCTCTCACCCTCTCTCTCAGCCTCTCTCACCCTCTCTCACAGCCTCTCTCTCTCACCCTCTCTCTTAGCCTCTCTCACAGCCTCTCTCTCTCAGCCTCTCTCTCAGCTTCTCTCTCAGCCTCTCTCTCTCACCCTCTCTCTCAGCTTCTCTCTCAGCCTCTCTCTCTCACCCTCTCTCACAGCCTCTCTCTCTCAGCCTCTCTCTCTCACCCTCTCTCACAGCCTCTCTCTCTCAGCCTCTCTCTCTCTCACCCTCTCTCTCAGCCTCTCTCAGCCTCTCTCACCCTCTCTCTTAGCCTTTCTCTCTCACCCTCTCTCACCCTCTCTCTCAGCCTCTCTCTCTCACCCTCTCTCACAGCCTCTCTCTCTCAGCCTTTCTTTCTCACCCTCTCTCTCAGCCTCTCTCACCCTCTCTCTTAGCCTTTCTCAGTCACGCAGTGTTCTGCTCCCTCTTGTGCACCTATTCCCCCCCCACACACACGGACACACACACATGCAGTCGCACGCACGCACACACCTTTCACCTCTAATTTTCGAGAACGTTAATTGTTTGACATGTCATTTTGAGATGCTCGTTAACATCTTTAACGATAGGTTAATCAAGTATTGATGTGGAGGCGACCATGTAAATGGCCTGTGTAAAACTACTGTGTAAAACACTGTGTGAAACACTGTGAAACACTGAAACACTGTAAGACACTGTAAGACACTGTAAGACACTGTGGGAAACACTGCAAAACACTGCAAAACACTGTGAGACACTGTGAGACACTGTAAGACACTGTGTAAGACTCTGTGTGAAACACTGTGAGACACTGTAAGACACTGTGTAAGACTCTGTGAAACACTGTGAGACACTGTAAGACACTTACACAGTGTCTTACAGTGTCTCACAGTGTTTCACACAGAATCTTACACAGTGTTTCACAGTGTCTTACACTGTGTAAAACACTATGTTTTACACAGTGTAAAACACAGTGTAAAACACAGTAAGACACGTGTTCTTGTAGTTTTGGGCGTAAACTAGGTTCCGCTGGCTAGGAAATATAAAAATAAGGTGCCTTTTTTTCCAATCACTGTCTGAGGGCTAGCTACGTCACTCCGAGAGATGTGTTAGCACGGACAGATTTGGTAGTGACACAGCCGATAACCTATTCGTGAAAGCAAAACACCAAGCTCATTGATTTAACGAGGCAGGTTTATTTGACACAGTTCACTAATTTATCATGTGTGAGAGGTCAATCCTCATCCTGAGTGTGTATTGAGTCTTTCGGTTGTTGAGTGAAATGCTAATTGCAAGCTTCCTATTTATGCATGGTGTACCCCTACTGTCCACAAGCAACCCCCCCCCCCCCCCCCCCCCATATGGATATGGAGAATTGTTGCCACGCCCCAGTGGTGGTGGTGTCATTTATATGAAAGAGGGCTTTAAAGTATACTAGAATGATCAATTAGGAGGCTTGTAGCCCTACAGGAAGTGATGCTATGGGTTGTGACTTAGGTGTCAAGGACATTAACAAGTGAGCTATAGACCTGGGGTCTCTTTTATATCTAAGATGGTCTCAAAGGACATATACGACTCTCAATTTGGGGGCTCCAGTCCTACAAGAAGTGACTCCCAAAGCCTCAGCAAATGCTCCATCCAAGATTGTGAGCTGAAGTTCTTCCCAGACCTACACCCTACCCATCCAGCATGCACATCTGAGAATCAGGCCTCTATTTCATAACAAAGAAAGTTATGAGCGACATGCAAAAAAAACTTTTTTTATCTCATAAGGGGCATGGTGCGGGCTCCTTTTGACCTTCTGACCCTAGACTTGAAAAACATGTCCACAGGCCAGCTGTGTTTACACGCCTTAAGGCACGAATGTCCAACTCCATCCCACCAAAGATGGGGAACTGGAAACTGCCCGCTGTTTTATGCCCCTTAACTCCGCAGTTGGAGGTCATGTCCCCTTTCCCGCCCTTTTGAGATGGCTAGAGATGCCAAAATCCATATACACGTTCCCCTGGGTCCCAGGAACAATACAGCCGAGATTTGGAGTTCTAGCGCTTACAGAACAAAAGTCTCCCAAACGGGCTGTTTTTTTGACAAAGCCTCTCAGGATTGTAGCCTTGAGACCTAGTTGATCAGGATGTGGTGTAAAAGGCTGTTTAGGAGATAGGAAGGTCCTAGCGCCCTGAGACTTGACAACCTTATTCAATAGCCTGACTGGGACCCCCACACCGAACCATGGCTCTCTCGGGCCCCGGGGACAGGGGGGGGGGGTTCCGTGGTTTAGGGTTAGGGTTAGTGTTAGGGTCAGGGTCCTAGATTATGCTTTTTGAGCCTTTCCTGTAGGGCTAGAGCCCCCAAATTTATAATTCTAGCAGACCTTAATGCCCTGATTCATATCTTATTCACAAGTCATTCTAGGCTCACATTAACGGTGTGTTTTCTTACATCTCTGTATGACTTCTCAGGGAGAGATTGCATCACTTCCGGTTGGGCTGGAAACACCAAAATGATAGTCTTGTATGTCCTTTAGGCCCTCTTTCATATAATAAAGACCCCTTGTCTGTAGCTCATTCCCAAGTGTACCAGACCCCTAGATCACCCACCAATTATGCCACTTCCAGTTGGGCTAGAGCCTCCAAACATATCATTTTAGTAGAGTTGAATGCCATAACGGGGGCTGTCACCGTGGGCCTTGGTAACTTGGCCTTGGACAGACACACACACTAGGGGAACACACACACACACACACAATTTAAGAGCATTCTCTTACATCTTCTCACACAATCAATAATGTGGTTAATAATTTAGATAATTTAGGTAGATTCCACATTCCGTCTTTTCCAACTATTAATCTGGTTCTCTGTTCCTTATTCCTTTAAATATGCAGCTTGCCATGAGCATTGCGCTCAACAACAGAAATAGTCAACACACACTGAGCATGAAGAATGACCTCTCACCCTTGAGGGGGTCATCGCCTCGGCGACACTCTGGGAGACGCTGTTCTGTCTGGCGCACCTTAGAATATCTGTCTATTTCCGAGCCAGTGGAACCTAGTTTACGGCAAAAACAAAATAATAACCGTCGTTATGGCAACGAGTGCGCTATGGTTTGGAGTAAAAACCCGGCTAAATCATTTAGCTTTAGGTTAGTAAATGACTGAAGTGCACTATTAAGGTGATGAATCCTCATCTAGGTTTGTGTCAATGGACCTTTATATAGAACTCATAGACTCGTAAGGAACGTCAACTGCGCTTAGATACCTTAATGTTCCTCATCACAGCGTCCCGCTCCTATCACAGTGTGGGAGTGTGTGTGGATGGTGGCTGGTTTAAGCAGCCTCACCTGGCCTGAGTCAGACTGATTGGACTCTGGGGCTGGGTGGGGCTGCACACCTGTTGCACATTGAGCAATCAGTGTGCACAGGTTAAACCAGCCACCACCACACACACTCGGGGAGAGCTCTCTGGCGTGACAGCACCATCGGCATGCTTCATCCTATGCAACCATTTCAATAAACTGGATTCAACATCACCACCCTGTGTCCAATTGGTCTGGAGGAGCCCGAGGAAAGTCACCTAGGTGGAGTGAGAAAAGCCACCTAGGTGACGTGTAGCAGGGACATTTGCTACACACAGGAACCAAGAATCAATCTTTTTGGGGGTTGTTCTGAATATTGTGTTCATATCACACGTTCATGTATTAAA
>JACYXH010000719.1:1267636-1270136 GCA_026745465.1 Lota lota
AACATAGGTCTAGTAATGTTTCAATATTTGAATGCAGAAAATATTACATGTTGTACCTTTAATGCTATTTATCTTTATCAATCAGATATTGCAATAACAACATTAAACCACAGATGGCGCTGTTCCTGTTATTTATGAGTGTGTTTTGGTTACTTCAAACAAGTCCATTCTTAGATCAATCATATTTAATGAATGATTAAAGAGTGTTTTCCTCCCTTTAGGCATTGATCAACCGTCCACTTGAAACAGCCTTATCACCTCATGACGGCTGAACTTACCTTAAACCAAACACAAACAGCAGCAACTCTTTATGTAGCTCTGCACAATTGACAATAATCAAGCTCTGATATGATTGGCCTTGTTGCGGTTCAACACAGTTGGTCTCGTGGCATGGCACACGTATGTACACATAGACACACACACGAACAGTCTGTACACACACACAGACACTGTGATGACATCAGACCGAGTTGTTCATCCGAGCATTTAATGCCATCATCTCTGCGTAAAGAAAATGAAACAAAGTGTTCAGCGTGGAGAGAGAGCAGCAGGAGGTCATGTGACTAACAAGAGGGCCCCTACACAAGGGAGGCCCCCCTCCCTACACATGGGAGGCCCCCCTCCCTACACAAGGGAGGCCAGGGGCCACCGTCTGGTTTTTCTACACAAGAACAAGACAGAGAGCAGAAGGGAACCTTTGAACGGCATTCAATGTCCCTGCCACCAAAATCCACATCAACAGGATGTTTGTACTACGTTTGTACATTGTGAGACACAACAGAAACATTGTGTGTTGTCAGCTGTCTACCACAATGCAGAATGCGTGGCAAGCCCCTCCCCTTGGACTGTGGACCAATGATGTGCGGTGGGGTCAGTGACTGGGTAGGCACTGAATATTAAAATCTAGATTTACATTAATATTTTATCCCCATGTTATCAATGACAGCTTACAACCAGAGTTTTCAATAAATTTGCCATCACACATAACCTGATTCAAAACAGTCAAACCGCACATGACTAAATTACTTTCATTTCACTAACAATAATAGCAATATTAAACCATACAAAATTACCAATAGGCTTATGAACAGTTTTTGTATTTCATAACATAATTTCCAAATAATTCAAATTAGAAACTGCACATTTAGCAAGGGCAGGCAGAGAGAACCTGTGCGTATCCCAGCTAACGCGTACAGTAACGTTATAAGGTTGCAACAGCGTTTAATACACTCATAAAGTAATGTCTAGTCTGATTGTTTTAACCACAGATGTCATTATTGTTAATGAAAACTAACGAAATATACTGTTGTTAATGGAAATTAAAATAAAGACTAACTAACTGAAACTATTTAAGACATTTAAAAAGAAAATGTATTTCGACTCTGTCAATTTGACTTTTGTGGATGGTTGTTCATCTGCCCTAAGTGAAATACACCATATTACAAAAATAAACAAACATGAAACTAATAAAATCTAACACTGACAAAAAAAAAAAAAACTAAAATCAAGCGAAAAAAGAAGTAAAATGAAGCAACAAAAATAAAGTCGAAATTTTCTTTTTAAACGACTGAAAAACGAAAACTATAATAACCTTGTATCCCACGATTGAATTCGCCACATCACATTGACTACAAGTGTATGGGTAGTCGCCCCATCTAATGGTAAGCTAATGCTAGGTTTGCTAACGTAACTTGCAACATTTTCAGATGAGGAAATGTACCGAGATCGTTCAATCTAGGGGGTTTAGACTGTGCACTGATGCTTATAGAGAGGCTTTGAATAGTGCTTTTGTAAATACAGCATTACATTTACTAATTGCAAAGACCTTTAAGTCCATCACATAATCCCTTCTCTTTTAACACTTGGAGCATATGGCAGTGAGAGGGAGATACATGCTGTTTTAATAACCTAAGTCACAATTACAACTGAGACCTCCACTAGAGAAATGAACACCCGTACAACAACACTTAGCTGTTCATGCCCTCCATAAACTGCAACAAACTCCCAGTTGTGAACAGGTTTTTTATTGTCTTTTTCAGCAAAGCTCGCCTGATCGCTTGCTTGCTAGCCTGGAAAGGAGCACGTCCTGGTGGAGAGCCACCTGGCTGGTGCAGAAGTGGGCTTCTAGTGCCTGCATCTCCCTCAGACAGTAGCTCTGGTTGAATGGTTCAGCCCGTTTCATGTGAAGAGAAATCCGTACCACATGTATCCCCACCCCCCCCCCCCCTCGTATGCCAGACCAAATGCCCCCCCCCCCCCATTCCTTTGAAAGATATAATTGGCTTTTATTGCCTCTTGAGAGAACCTGTGTGGAAATCCCCCCCCCCCCCAAAGAAAATGCAGCTGCATGGCCACAGGAGTGCCAGTCAGCCTATCGTCCAACACACACACGCAAACACACACACACACTCACACACACAACCCATCCCAGAGAGTTCTTGTGGAGAAAGGTGTGAAAGAGAAGAGATTGTGTAAAGAGGTGTAACAGGCACGGGGAAGT
>JACYXH010000719.1:1272636-1275136 GCA_026745465.1 Lota lota
CAAAAAAAAGTATCATTCATCAAGCAAACCTGAAATTCATAAAACAACGTAATGACATGCACCATTGACTTGTATGGCCCACAAATTCAAATAAATTCTTTGTTGCATTATTATGCAAAAACAGACCATAACTGTTGGCAATTTTAAATACTAATCTTTCAGCTGAGGAGGAGGACACTGAACATCGAGCTCAGGCTCTTAAAGATCAATGACTCTACTTTGACGATAACTCAGGATGGAAAAAAAAAAACATGAAGGGTGGTTAAAGACCTCCGAAGCAGAGATTAATGGCTGTTCTTCTGTCCACATGGACAGGGGTGGTGCGCTTTCTCCTAATCCACATCAGTTATCAATCACAGCAGTGTCTGCCTCCACTGGTGATTAGGACTAAGTATGCTACATTTCCTGCAGACAGAAAGATGCCAGTCGCAACAAGGTGCCTAGATTAAACAACGCTTTTTGTTCTACCATGTAGATCGAGTGAGCCGGTAATCAAAATCAGATCTGTGAAAGAAGGTAGTTTGAATGTAGACAGGGAACATAGAAAGATTGAACCTTAACGGTATTTTAATTAAGTCAAAGCTAAATATATGATAAGAGGAGAAACCATTAGTGCTAATGTAGGTGCAAAGGCAATTCTTCATTATTCTCATCGCTTTTGAAAGCAGAAGAAGATATAATAGTAGTGGCCAATAAAAATAAAGGTTCTGACCAATGTATTACCCGGAGTATAGGGGGAGATTTGTGTAATTCTACGACACAGCTGTCCTACCATAAGCTAGACAGGCAAACTTGTAATCAAAAAGTAAAAAAGCAAGATGGCACAGTGACAAAAGGAAGCCGTTGGAAAGAAACATGTGTCCCACCCTCCCAATATAAACAGCAGGTTCACGGGCATGTGTACTGACAGATTACTCCATCTTTGAAGTCCGCCATACATCAGTTGAAAACTCCCATCCCACCTTCTCTGCTCTTCAAGCTAACGAGCTTAAGTCTCCCATTCGTCCCGCAGTCAAAGCTTCGGCTTCACGAAAGAAGAAGGAAAATAAACTCTTAATCCTGGCTTTGATGATGCACTGCAGAAGGAACACTCGAACGTTGAGCCACCTCACCCCACCACCACCACCACCACCACCACCTTTGCCTCCACCACTATCTCACCCCCTACCCACCTCACCACCGCCACCACCCTCAGTCTCAAAGTGCCCCTTAAAAGCCGTCAAAGGTATTTCTAGAATGCAACGTTAAAAAAATGCATCTTCCCCGGGTCTCTCGCTCTGTTTTCTTCTCCTTTTCGCCGCTCTTTGTGGAACACACCCTGCACTGCTCCAACGGGTGTGTGGTTGCAGTAACATGAATGCAAACGATAAACTCAACGTAACCTCCCCCACCCCCCCGTCTCGTTCACAGAGCACTCTTTGGCTCAGGGAGCAGAGATTACGCTCCCAAGAGCTTCATGCACAAAGCCATCGTACAGATAGACAGAGAGCCAAAGGAAGAAATAGAGAGAGAGAGAACGAGGGAGACAAGAAGGTGAATAGGTAAATAAAGTGGGATGAAACAACCGGGTGGGTTTGGGTGGGGGTTTGGGTGGGGGTTTGGGTCGGGGTGTAGTGCAAGGGAGCTGCACTCCACTGTTACATAAAAATAAAATAAATCTAAAGAAATAGGAAGATCTGGCTGTGTTTGTTTCCACGGCAACAGCGGGCTATTATCTAGGACCATCGTTATGAAGGGGGCCTGAAGGGGAGGGGGGGGGGGGGGTGCGGTCGGGTCTCCCCTGTCGGCATGGGTACTCAGTGCATAGAGCAACAGAAACATGTTAGGGTGTAGCATAGAGGGTAGAGGGTGTAGCATAGAGGGCAGAGGGTGTAGCATAGAGGGCAGAGGGTGTAGCATAGAGGGCAGAGTCTGTAGCATAGAGGGCAGAGGGTGTAGCATAGAGGGCAGAGGCTGTAGCATAGAGGGCAGAGGGTGTAGCATAGAGGGCAGAGGGTGTAGCATAGAGGGCAGAGGGTGTAGCATAGAGGGCAGAGGCTGTAGCATAGAGGGCAGAGGGTGTAGCATAGAGGGCAGAGGCTGTAGCATAGAGGGCAGAGGGTGTAGCATAGAGGGCAGAGGGTGTAGCATAGAGGGCAGAGGCTGTAGCATAGAGGGCAGAGGGTGTAGCATAGAGGACAGAGGGTGTAGCATAGAGGGCAGAGGCTGTAGCATAGAGGGCAGAGGGTGTAGCATAGAGGGCAGAGGCTGTAGCATAGAGGGCAGAGGGTGTAGCATAGAGGACAGAGGGTGTAGCATAGAGGGCAGAGCCTGAGCAGAACAGGTGTGGCACCCTCTGCACCCATGTAGAGGGGCAGGAACGCCAGTGGAGCACTGGGTCACAATATGTTTCCTAACGTTTCAGCTCCTATTCAATCACTAGAAAATAAAACAAGAGTGTTTTGGGCTGAGAGTTCTAGGAAGGAGAGGGAGGTGTTGTCCCCGTGGTTACGACCCAAGG
>JACYXH010000719.1:1282636-1287636 GCA_026745465.1 Lota lota
GAACAACCCAATGTTGCCTGCAAACTGAAATCATTTTTACTGTTTTGTTTTACGGTGAATCGAACGTTAATTGTCTTGTTGTGGGTCAGCATCGGCAATAACATTTTATTATTAAGGATTTGTCGCATTGTTTTATTATTTTCCCGAAACGGGAAACACACACACACACACACACACACACAGACTTACACACACACTCACATATATATATAAAGAGTTGTACCTTAACCATAACCTGTTCTTAATCCAGAGTGTTGAAGAGTGTTCCATTCAGTCGCAGTATCTGGGCGTAACCCTGCAGCAGCCGCAAGCAGCGTCCTCATCACTCCTAAACACACGCAGACAAGCTCAGGCAAACACAATGCACACACACACACACACCTTCCCCTGTGTGTCCGACTGTTAACTAGCTCTTTTGTTCTGCGTGGGCTGTGTCCTCTCTCTATCTCTACGCCATTTTTACAGCACTGCTTACCACTGTGATGCTCATGTCGCCTGCATCTAGGATACTACTGTATACGTGTTATCCTACTATCTATACAGTACACACACACACCTCTAGTCCTTAGCCCACTAAACCCTTCAGCATGGCTCACTTGTTTATGTGTGCTAGCGCCTCTAACCACTCGCTATCCATCCCTGCCGATGCGTATGTAGCTCATAGGGGCGAAACAAGGCGCTAGCAGATTAGCGTGTAGCAGAGCAAGCACAGCCGCAATGTGTGAGAGAGAGAGAGAGAGAGAGAGAGAGAGAGAGAGAGAGAGAGAGAGAGAGAGAGAGAGAGAGAGAGAGAGAGAGAGAGAGAGAGAGAGAGAGAGGACGCCTGCGGTCTGGGAGATGGGGACAGCTTACTAACCTATATTCATACTATAAACTGTAGGGAGCTTAACTCATTAGCTTCCTTGCTAACTCGTTGAAAGGATTTCCAATTAATATAAATGAATGACTAAAAGAAGCAGATTTGATATTCATATTATAGCTATAGGAAGTAAGATGAAATACAAATGCAAACATTTAGTTAGTGAACCCCACGATCTTAAGTGCTGGCTATATTAACTGTAGCATTAGTGATGTTGTTTCTCTGTGGATCAATCAGTGGAGCTCATGGAGTGCTTTAGCGCTCCACTCTTGTTGGTACAGAAGACTAGTCCTGCCTCTCTCTTTGTAAGGCAGGCAACAAGGTGTGCACAGTAGCAACTAACACACACACTTTTTTAACACACAGACACATCCTACTGGCAAAGAAATATCCATCAGAAAGCTGTTCTCCTGCCTGTTTTATCAGTAGAACAAAATAAATGTACATCAGAAAGCTGTTCTCCTGCCTGTTTTATCAGTAGAACAAAATAAATGTACATCAGAAAGCTGTTCTCCTGCCTGTTTTATCAGTAGAACAAAATAAATGTACATCAGAAAGCTGTTCTCCTGCCTGTTTTATCAGTAGAACAAAATAAATGTATATCAGAAAGCTGTTCTCCTGCCTGTTTTATCAGTAGAACAAAATAAATGTACATCAGAAAGCTGTTCTCCTGCCTGTTTTATCAGTAGAACAAAATAAATGTACATCAGAAAGCTGTTCTCCTGCCTGTTTTATCAGTAGAACAAAATAAATGTACATCAGAAAGCTGTTCTCCTGCCTGTTTTATCAGTAGAGCAAAATAAATGTACATCAGAAAGCTGTTCTCCTGCCTGCTTCATCAGTAGAACCAAAGCCAAACAGCCCTTCCCGGGCCCCCGACCCACATGCACTGGCACGCAGCACCAAAGTGGGGTGCCAGACATTCCAGCAGAACACCCAGATGAATTCTTTGAGATCCAGACGTTTCCCATAGGAAAAAGGCATCTCTTTTCATGAAGGAAGTATTGGTGATTCCAATGTGATCCTAAGGGCCTGCGTTACTTACTAGACATCTAGTAGATTATGACATGGGAACTATTGACAAAATTCAATTTCACACTACTTTGACATTGATATTGATAATGTGGCTGCTTCATCACTATAATAACCAATTATAAGTCATATGTAATACGCCGATGCATGATTGCATGACTGCTCATTTCGCTCAGTCTACTCAGCCTATTATGGACAGGAAATCAGGTAATTTTACTGTAATGAATCCTCTAAAAGACAACATACATGCATTATCACAATATGATGACAACCCAAATCCCAGACAATGTAATCTCAATCACCAGATTAATATCCTTTCCAGCCACAACTCAAACTAATCCCAAAAATCACCAAATCTCTGCAAATTGCCCTGAAGACCCAAAAACAGATGTGGCTTCCGGGAAAGATTTGCGATAAAGAGCACGTCAAAGATATATTGCTTCTAAAATAGAGAATAAATTATGAACACTGAGCCTGGCAGTAAGGAAAGAACACCACTTCTGTGTTTGCCAGTACTACATCTCTACCATTAGTTTAGCAGTCAACTCTGATTTATACAGTATTGTTAAATACAACCATATGGAAGTGATCCATCATCATTTACTATAATAACTGCTTTAGTGGACGTCTAACTAAAGGTATGCTGACATCAGACTTATGACGCTAGCTGACCTAGTGGTAGGACACTGGAAATGCATCCAACCATCTGTTCGGCTCATAGATCAAATCAGACTTTTCTTTTTGTTCGATTTGGCTTTTTTTACTAGTTGGCAGGTGATGATATCGTGGTTTCGGGGCTAGGTATGACTCGGAGAGTGATAAAGGTTCAACACGTGGTTTATTCAGAGACACAAGGTAAACGGACATGCACTCTGGAGGTGGTTCATGAAGCATCTGCTGAATCCAGGTAAATCTTCAGTCTGTCTGGGCGTGGGCAGAATGGTAATGAAGCCACGCCTACAGGTTCTGATTTACCCAGGTAAACCTTCAGTCTGTATTGGTATGGGTGGAATGGTAAATAAGCCACGCCTACAGGTTCTGATTTACCCAGGTAAACCTTCAGTCTGGATTGGCGTGGGCGGAATGGTAATGAAGCCACGCCTATAGGGTCTGACTTATCTCAGACCAATAAAACGTTAAATTCATGTTGTGTTGACCACTATGTGTAGGAGCAGAAACTAGTCAGAACTGGTGTTAGCACTACAAATATGTGGTCCAATGAGGTACTGATGTTAGCTTGAATGTCATGTGGTCTAAATAAGGCATAGAATAAATTAATTTACATCACAGGTAAAAAAAAACAACGTTATAAAAACACAACAAAAAACAATTCACTTTCTTTTACCTTTCCACCTGCAAAATTGAAACATGTAAGGTTGCTAGGAATGTGTTGTGGGCTACTACTTTGTTGCATTGTGCGCAAACCATTTGCTTCACCTGGCTCTAAGCGTCTCCAAAATACTCAAATCACCACGACAAAACAAGCAGCCCCATGCGGCCATTCCAACAGAACTCACACACTTCTCACCGACAACATCACAATGAGACCCAATAGTTCAACAGTGGAAACTGTGGAAACATTGACATATTTTCGAGAATGTTCTGGATGCCAGGCCACACACCTCGGGAAACTAAGCCTGCTCACTGTAGGCCACTTGGAATGGGGCTTAAAGCCAGGTAGCGCCCAGGGTGCAAACGGGAGCTCATATCGTCGACAGTTCCATGAGGTCAAAGACAAATGGACCGAGCTGTCAGGGTCAGGGTCAGGGTCTTTAAGGCACTTTGTGCCGCCCTCAAAATGGGTAGAATACCACATGTGCTTTGGCAGAGAACACCTGTCTATCCCCTAATCCAGGTAGGAAGAAATCAGAAGACGCCTCAGCCAGTTCCTTCCTTCCTTCCCTTTCTAAATGCACACGACCCCTCAAAGCGTAGTTGTAGTTGTGACTGAACCCCTCCTGCCAGACACAGTGCAGTCACAGTACCAGTCACTCTGCCAGCGCCACTATGGCTCGCTGTGGTGCCAGGCACACATCGGTAGCATACGTCCTGTGTGTCTTCCATCTGCTCATCGCCAAAACACACACGCGCATGCACAGCTGCTCGGAGTCTAGCTTCATTTTTGGGGAGACGAGAAAGATCAGGAGCGGTCAAATGTTTGATGCCGTGGGTAGGGTGGCGGTCGGCGTCGCCATTGCTTGGAGTGAAAAAGGACGGAAGTCCCAGGGACGCCCTTGAATCCCTCTCAGCTCCCGAGAACCTAACCCGTGGACATGACAGCACAACGTCACAAGTTAGGGTCTCAGGGACAGGGAGAGACACAAATCATCAGCAGCACCAACACATCACTCTCTGTCTTTGCTCACGTTGCTATCTTCTGTCCCAAAATCCTGCTCCTACGTAGCATGCCGAGTTGTCTGGCGACGACGAGAACAGGGACAAAATCCACAAAACGTAGATGCGACATTTGCTGCAGACATCACACGACTCGACTGACTCTGCTTTTCCAACTAATAAATAGAAGATGCTCCCCCAGAAAGCCCCCACTAATGGTTTTGCCCACAGAGCAATCGGTTTCTCTCTGAGATGTTAAGATCAACGATACAAACACATTAAACCAGACACACAAATCATCCTTCGCTATCAAATCGCGCAACTAAAAAATTGTCCACTGAGCTATGGCATCCCCTCGTGTGTGTGAACAGACGACTAGTGCATGCTTCCACTAGACGTTCGGTAACTCCCACTCCTTCTCTCTCTCTCACGCTGCTTCTCCCTCGATCACCTCTTCTCCCAGCTCCAGACTAATAAATCTGCATTTCCAATAATGCCTTTAGAAGGAAACCCATTATCCGCACAAACAAAAGCCCCTCAGCATAATGGGGTTAGCAAGACCTAAGAGAATAAATTGTGGATTCTGATAAAGAAATGTTTTCAGCAATGCCTCTGCCAAACCACACACTGGCAACTATCCTGTGCCTCTAATCCTCAGCAGTGAGGTCCACATAATGGGGGACAGACCGCGGAAGATAAAACATGCACACATGGACATATGCAGACACATACAAATCCACACACACTGCTCCTTCCAGAGGCCACCATGGTGGTC
>JACYXH010000719.1:1292636-1377436 GCA_026745465.1 Lota lota
AGACCCCCACCTCACAGCTTGGCACTTCACAGAATTGGCCAACAGGGGGCAGCCTTTGGCTCTGCTACACCTGCACCACAACCGCTGACATGAAGGTCAATAATCGGCTGCTGGTTATTAGTAATCCAGTCATCAGTCTGTGTGTGTGTGTGTGTGTGTGTGTGTGTGTGTGTGTGTGTGTGTGTGTGTGTGTGTGTGTGTGTGTGTGGGTGTGTGTGTGTGGGTGTGCCTCCGTGCGTGCATGCATGTATGCGTTTTGAGGGGGACCTATGTAGCATCTGCTACAGCAGAATGGGCTACTGTGCTCTGACAGAGGGCAGTTCCTTCTCCTTACCACACACACACACACACACACACACACACACACACACACACACACACACACACACACACACACACACACACACACACACACATTCACACACACCTCCATGATTTGGAAAGTACTTGATAGATGGATCAGAAAAATTTACTAAAAGCCATGCAACCGCAAACCAAGAACCAAAGTTGTTTCCAGCAGGAAGCAACACAAATAACAAAACATAATTCAACAAAACGACAACTCAATTATATCTCATGAGCATTAAAGGCAGTGTAAGCAACGTTGTCGTGGTGGCTAACTCTCAGTCCGTTTTTTGCAGTTAGCGTTCCCCTCCCTTCTTCCCATGTCACCGCAAGGACATGAGTCCTGCATGGACTCTTTTTCCTGACCTTGGTTTTTGTCGTTGCTTTCTTCAGCTTTTTTTGACGATGGCCATGTTTGGTTATGTGAGCCGTTCCTGGGAGCGCTGGGATCGCTTGGTCGCATGTGCTGCCATTGTCGGTCCACACTGAAATCCTGGTGCCCCGTTAGCACAGAGAGGACCGTCTCCTGATTGGATGAAGTGGGAACGGTACACCAGCAGTGGTTTGTCTGGTTACTGCAGGAGCGGAGGGACTGGGAGCCCCATGTTACCGACACTCCACATCAGTTACGGCTGTCCGAATACAGAGCTATTCAACCCTTATTTGAACAAAATGAGTATTGCTTACAGCGTCCTTTAATGGATTTGAAGTGGTTCATGTTGATGTTAGTAAGCAATATGGCTGGGGGACTGAATGTACCCCATAGCCTTTTAGACCACTTTGTCTTCAGGCCGTCACAACATTGTGCACCTTCAATATTACAGCGGCCATAGAGATGCGAGTTGCTGAGTCACCTTTTGTCCATGGTGATGAAAACCTTTTGACTCTAATTATTAAAGGGGTCATATTATCATTTTTTGTGGTTAATAATTGCATTTGGGGGTACTACTAGAATAGCTGTGCCTAATGCCTTAATGTAAACCTTTTTAAATTATTTTCACACTGTTCATTTCTGCAGAACCGCTTTCAGCCTCTGCCAAAAACGCTCTGTTTTGAATCCTGTCTCTTTAAGGCCCCCTCCCGAAAAGCCCAGTCTGCTGTGATTGGTCAGCTGGCCTACTCTGATTGGTCAAATGCTTTGCGCGTGTGACGGCAATCTCACGCCCCTGAGTCCCGAGCAGCTGTAAACATCTGCTGCCAAGAAATACAAAAGGTAACCAACAGGTATAATCACTTACTACATAACTGTCATACCATTGTCAAGATTTAGACTAATGTTGCCTGTTTTAGGAAATACAGCTGCCTTCGCTTTCCATTGTATTTGAAATACATGTTGCTTCCTGGCTCAATAATATGCCCTATGCAGTGATGTTGCCTCAGGAGTTATTTGCTTTATTATCAAACAGTATTTGTTGTTAAGCACTTGTTTTTCTTACTAGGTTATAAGATGAATAAAGCAGCTTCTAGTCCATCCTACATGCATAATACACCATCCAGGCCTAGAGCCTAACTGCTTGAATCCTTTGAGGCGTAGGACAGAAGAAGAGTTTATATTGCATGTAATGAGACACAACAGTCTAAAATAAAATTGGAACAGTAATGTTTCATTATACCACAGGACCTCAAATAACTAATGGAGACAAGAGAAATTTATGTTTTCCTCAATATTCTTTTTTTGCAAATGTACATACATTTTACAGAAGCATCCCTTTATATACACAGCAAAGACGGTTTTCCACTGCACTGGTAGTAGATCTCTCTCTCCATACAGGCGTTACAGGTGTCTCTCCTATCGCAGCTTTGTAGGGCTGGTGCTGGGGCTACTTGAGACTGAATGTCAGGGTGGTCATCCCCTCGTGTGCTGCGCTCCGGATACGTCAGGAGCTTCCTGATCCGGCTAGACAGTATGTAGGGCTCCGCCCCTTGACTGAAGCGGGAGACATGGCGGACAACAACTTCCTCCTTTGGGGGTCCCTTATGGGACGAATGGGGATCTTCTTCAACAAATGATGATGGGGCCCTCAAACACCTCATCAGAGACCAGGCTGAGCAGGGCATCCAAATATTCTGTAAAACATTTCATTCTATTAGTCATTTTGCATTTTAGTACATTTCTGAGTCCTTCCATGTACATATGTTACATGTGGAAATTATTATAAAAATTATTTTGTATGTTTTTCTGTTGGTACTAAAAAATAAAATAAATATGTTTTACAACTTACTTTATGTAGGGTGTGTTTAGATTGGCTTTGCGGTGCATTCCCCCTTCCTGGACTTGGGAAACACGACCTTGAAGACAGCTTGTCCTGCAGATGTTGTAGCTTGAGGTCCGCATTTTCAATGTACTGCATGATCAAGTACAACCTACAATAGCAGAATGTCAAAACTCAATGATCCATTTCCAAGCATAGGAAAGTTATTGTGTTGGCAGAAATGTTTTTTGGCCATTGTTTAGTATTTCTCTCCTGTATTGAATATGTGCCGTGACGATGTACAAGGCCTAATGCGGCCATAACATTACAGCTTGCATAGTCATAAATCCAACTCAACACAATAACTTGAGGTCGCAAGTTAGCCGAGTCATACAGCTGACTAACCAAAACATTACAACACAATAACGTTAGGTAAGTATCTTTCGCACTGGGTGTACAGCCCAGCTACCACCAACAGATCTGCACGTGAACATTCGTTAGTAGCTACCTTGTTTGTTTCAAACAGAATACATCCACAACTTATAAAGCATACTTACAGGTTGGGATCCTGAAGGTCCAGGCTGGGCCAGCAAACTAGGAACAGATGTGAAAATCGTCACGCGGCCGGTCCTGGAGGCAGTCCTCGGTAAAATGAAGCGAACACAAGACTGAACTGCGGAGGAATAGTGGTACAATTAAAGATGTTTACCACTTTTTTGGATGAATTATTGAATGAACTGTAACCACTCATTCTTCACGTCGTCTTCTTTGGGAAGTCTATGCAAAGGGCGACATGGCAATACAGCTAACCTATCACCAGCGGCCACTGCGCTCAACGGCTTTGTTTGAGGGCGTGGCTAAGCAGCCGGGAGGCGGGGCTTCTGGACTTCATGACAGTCTGACGTCAGATCGTCACGGAAGTAAATGCTGACTGCAAACGAGGCGTTTCAGGCAGTGAATAAAAGGTGTTTTCGGTGGGCGGGAGTAACCCCCCCTGGCTCGAACTTTGAGTTGTTTAGCTTAGCAGACCTTAAACATGGATAAAAACGATAAATAACACACTAAAGCAAAGGGAAAAAACAAAAAAGCCTAATATGACCCCTTTAAAACAACTTTCGGCACTCAACTTATTAACCCGATTGGAGACAAAGGTGTACTTCAATATAATGCAAGCATTTTATTTTATTTGTGTCTGCTTTCCCCTACTGGTATTATTGACAAAGCAGGTGTGAAGTGTGTGTGGTTGATGGCTGGTTGAAGCAGCCTCACCTGGCCCCAGTCAGACTGATTGGACTCTGGGGCTGGGTGAGGCTGCACACCTGTTGTGCATTGACCGATCAATGCACACAGGTTAAACCAGCAGTTCTGAACACCTGCTCTGACTGTTACAATTCAACCGATTCTGCAATAAACCGGTTCACTCAACATCAACCTGTGTCCTGGTGGTCTTCAGAGCCCAGTGCAGCAACCTAGGTGGCATGAAGCAGGGACAATTGTCCCTGCTTCCTACAAACCAAAGACACTCAACAGCAGGATGAACAAAACCTGAATATTTATTTACCCAATACCCAAGTATTATTATAATTCTATAATATGAGTTTGAGCATTTGTTTTCTGAATTTATTGCCGGTTAGAGCAACATAAACGTTGATTTGTACTTGAAAACTAAATTGCTGTACTATCAGGAATCAATTAACCAAACAATGATACATTACGAACAATAACATAACCCAAGCAAACTACTGAGTACAAATGATGCACACTCAAACTATAACCGTAACAATGTCATAATAACCCTTGACCTGTTCACCAAACACAAGTAGCATTTGAACCGGCAAGGCACCACTGCTTCATATCAACATCTGCAATATGATGGTGGGCCAACGCACAGTTAAACACACACGCACACACAGACACACTTTTTATACAAAGACAGGACACAATAATAAATATTTAATTGTCAAGCCCCAATGCAAAGCTTTTTTGCATGGGTGGGGGGGGAATGCGAAGAGCATACCTCAGGGAAAGCTAGTAAGTTGTACAGTTATCGCCTGTGGTGTAATTCTCAACTATACAACCTACTACCTCAACCTGGGAGCACGCCTTTGTGGAGAGGGGGGGGGACAAAGGGTTCAAAATCCACTGAGAGGGTTGAACCAAGTACATGCGTTATTTTGAAGAACAGATAAAGTGTCGCATGGAAAAACAGCAAAGCTTCATCTGTAGTTCTGCTCTAAACAAGGGCTTATTTGCGACAGCTTTTACTGGGTCACGAGGAATCTCTACCTATTACTGGACCCATTCAAAGCCAGCTAAGCTTCAACGGTAACCTTAGATTGTGCCTCGGTGCACACAGAGGCTAAACATATGTTTAGCCAACATGTGGATAGCGAGCCAAACCTAGAATAACTACAGTGATGAGTAGAGAGAGAGAGAGAGAGAGAGAGAGAGAGAGAGAGAGAGAGAGAGAGAGAGAGAGAGAGAGAGAGAGAGAGAGAGAGAGAGAGAGAGAGAGAGAGAGAGAGAGAGAGAGAGAGAGAGAGAGAGAGAGAGAGAGCGATAGAGAGAGAGCTGTTGTTTTGGCAGCACAGTAGCAGACCAGTAGACAAAAGCTTGTGGTTTTTATGTCAACACAAGTTCGGATCTACGGGTTCGGATCTGTGAGCATGGCCCTCTCCATTTAGTGTTAAAATAAATAACGACGTCCTTAATTTGAATCTTAATTTTGTATAATGAAACCCACGCATCTAAATATCGCCCTGCTCATAGATACGTCCCCCTCATTATTTAAAAGACATTCATTTGTTCCCCCACAAGAAAGAAGCAGAGGATTTTATCTTGGAGAACCGCTATAACGAGACCCAACAATGCCATCGACAGGGAGGGCTCCTTTTCCTTCAGCACTGGGTATATTTGTACTCCAGAAAATACACACACACACACACACACACACACACACACACACACACACACACACACACACACACACACACACACACACACACACACACACACACACACAATTCCCCAAACAAAAGAGGACCGAAGAGTAAATCTTGCCTATATGTGTGTTGACTAAGCAGGGATAATATCAAATGAGTTGATCTACAGGAGGATAAATATTTAAAACATGATAAAATGGCGAGGAGAGCCTTTCTGCATTATATTTTATTATATTTTGAATTGTCACCTGTTGCCTGAATTTTATGTTTTCATTTACATAAAAACATTTCCACCATAAACCAATGCAGAACACGAATTGGTGCCTACTAATTCACGAGAATGCAGGAATTCAAGTGTTTGATGCTCAACATGTAGTAGTTTTACAATGAACTATGTAGTTATTCAAGCTATTATTTCCTTATAGGTTATGTATTTATATACCTACACTTTTAATAATGTTAGGAGTTTTTGCAACAAGATATCTCATTGAACAGCTGGCATAACTGGCATCGTTTTGAAGTTTAAAAGAAAACAGATCTTTTGACGCAACAAAAGTGGAACAATTGAAGTGTACATGTATTGGGAAGAACAAGAGCAAATTAATTAGAAATGTTGTTGCCATAAAGCTTACATCAAAACAAATATAGAGGAAATATGTCTTTATGATAATGGTTGATTAAAATAAAAATGTCATCCAGGACCTGATTGAAAAATATTACAACCTGTCTTTAAGATAAACATCAGGTTTACATTTTCAAATGCCCAATTTTTCATAAGTTTAAACATTCCACATTTTCTTCTGTTAAATATTGATGCCAGAATAAGTAAAAAAAAGTTACCACATATCTCATTCTCATTATTATTATTCTCATTATTATTAGAAGATATTAAGCAAGATATTCTTAAACGTTTTTTTATCATGCCACTAAATCAAAGCATTCAATCGAAAGAAAAAGAACTGAAGAACAAATATATAAATATAATATAAATAAAAGAAAAAAGAATAAAGTTAACTTTTTCAAATGCTATTGATCCATTGGAAAACGTTCAGAACCCATTTCATGTCCATTTCACCCCGAACTCTTTCACTTTGGCTGATTTTAAAAAGGGACATCAGACTTTGAAGCCAATTTTCTTAAAGTATGTCACTGGATCAGTGCCAGAGAACTGAAAGACACCTCAAGAGCGGCCTAAGAAAGAGTTCAGCAGGGTTTGGTACACCCTGCCAGCCAATGCCGCTACCAGACGTGTGTGTGTGTGTGTGTGTGTGTGTGTGTGTGTGTGTGTGAATGCTAGTGCTACAGCAGCAACCACTAGAGCAGCAGGCTATTGTCTGAACGCTCACAGCCATGGCAATCAACTGACGACTGGACACTGGCTCACCCTTGTACCTGCTGATGTCTACTCAGCAACAACAACAACAACAACAACAACAACAAGGGTTAAGGAGAGGAGGAAGTGACCTGACATTAATGACATAGATAGCATATAGCCTATCATAGCACAACGGGAAGCCCCATCCCCCTGACTCAGCTAAACGTACAGAAAACACCACCGTGTCCCAAGGAAATGTCCAGTTAAAATGTGCAAAAAAGGTGTCTGAGTGGAGAGACAGTTGACTTACCCGGTGCCTTTGTGTTGTCTAGAGTCTTGAGCTGTAATGGGCTTGTGCTCTGTATGCGTTGTGGAAGGCCGTGCGGCTGCCATGTCCACTGCTGTGCAAAAAGAAATCAAGCATACCAAAAAACAAACACGCAACTACAGAAACAAAAGTAAGTAAGGAGAAAAGGAGAGGTCGGAGGGAGAAAAGAGGGGAGAGAGAGAGAGAGAGAGATTCAAAGTAGGAGAGGCTGGGAAAAGCTGGCCAATCACAGCTAAATAAAATCACCAGGAAAATCGGTCTTTATTATTTAAGAAAATGTTTTCTACGCAGTGCTACACACTGTTATAATCATGAATACGAGTGAAAGATGTGCTCTGTCAGGCCACTTCTATATTCGTAACTTGCTGCTTCCCTGCTTAACTACCAAATGACAAACAGCAACTGGTTGGGAGAGAGCCATGTCTTCCTTTCTTGCTTAATAAACTACAACTTTCCCTCCCTCTCCATCCCATTGCTCTCCTATTCACTCTCGCTCTCCCTGCTTTGCTCGCTAACTAGAACTGAATAGGCAGTTTGTGTGTGTGTGTGTGTGTGTGTGTGTGAGTGTGAGTGTGAGTGTGTGAGAGAGAGATTTCAGCAAAATGAAAAAAGGAGCCTTGGAGGTGTCCTCCCGTCACCCCTGAAAGTTGTCTGCAGTCCTCTTCTTTAGCTTGCTCTTCCTCTTCCTCTGTCCATCTACTAGGCTCTTTTTCTCCAGTGCAGAAAGAAACGAACCCTTTCCTTCTCATCCTAACTCTCCACTACTCTGACACACACACACACACACACACACACACACACACACACACACACACACACACACACACACACTAGGGTACATGGGTCTGTGCCCTCGTCTTCCACAGCGTCCCACAGTTCTTTGCACAATCCCATCAGCCAGAAGCGGACTGAGGCGTTCACTCACACACATGAACAACGCACATGCACAAAGAAACGCACTTACAAAGTGAGTCTACCGATGGAAATACACTTGCATGCATTGCATTCCCACTGAAACACCAAGACACATACATGCAAACATAGACACACACACACACACACTGTTCTTGGAAGGCTTCCCTGTGCCAAAACCGAATACCAATCTCTAGTTAGCCCAGGCTATGAACAGAAAAGGCAGGAGTCATTTAGGGACTTGGCTCAGGTTTAATCCCGGCAGAGATGTAGCTAGACGCAGACTATTTGCTCGATCCGATCGTCCCCCTGATCTAACAGTATCAGAGTGGGTCCTATCTTTCACAGTGTTCAGTCACGTAGAGGGCTGTGAGGATGGCCCTGAAGTAGAACACCTCCTATTCTGTACTGTACTTCGTGGTGCTCACTGCTGCATCATTCATCACTACTGCTCATAAAACACACCAAAAAAAAAAAACCAGATATCAACAATTGTCACCACAGGTGAGTAAACCACATTCCAACATCTTAATCTGTTTAACCTGGCCATGATTTACTGACTCCCAATTTAAACACATATGCATGTACACACACACACACAATCCCCCCCCCCCCCCCCCCCCACACACACACACACACACAAACACACAAGCACCTATAATCCACATTTGGCTGACATTTAATAAAAGACAAAAGAGCCGTGGGAAGAGGCCTGCAAACTGTACAATTTCATTTAAATGGGGGGGGGGGGGGGGGGGGGGGGGGGGGGGGGGGGGGGGGGGGGGGGGGGGGGTAGATGCTGTTTTTGATGCAGTCTAACTGGGAGGGGGGTTTCCACTGGAGCATTAAAGAGCTTGTTGTCTTTACTGTCTTTAGCTGCAAAAACAACGTATCTCCCTCCTCCACTCATCTCTCTCCAGAGTCTCTCACTGTCTCTCTCTTTCTTGCCCTGTCGGATATTCTGCTCACGCACAACTGCGGCAGCCCTCCACCAATCGCTGGCATTTATCCACACCTCAAACCCCCCCCCCCCCCCCCCCCCCCCCCCCCCCCCCCCCCCCCCCCCCCCCCCCCCCCCCCAGCCGTCTGCTCTCCCACAATGCAGCGCAGTTCCCACCCCAAAAACTTTCCCAGACACATTTGGCACTCTCTCTATTGCTTACCTCTCTGCCTCTCCTCCCCTTCACATTAAAACACACTGTGCATGGCCTGGCTCTATATCCAGAAGTATTGTTTGTTCATTGCCCCTCTTTATTCTGTCAATCATTTCTGTATACTCGTAACTCCCCTCCACACCACCAGGCCTAATACTGTCACCCAACAATGCAATGTAAAATGGCCACCAATGATCACCTACAAGAAAATAACATGTTTCATCCTAAAACTCGATGCAGGGTTCAATTGAGAATGTCATGTGTTACAACTAGAACAAACCAGCACCAGCATCCATCTGCTTTTGGTGAATTGAGACATCAAGCTTCTTAATGTTGTTTGTGTTGAGGTTTTAATATTTTATTCTCTTACTGTGTATTGTGTGGAAACCAAAAGAAACACTAGACACAAATGAGTAGTGTCCCTTGCTCTTATCTGTGATCACTTGTTGCTTCAGCATATGCTTGTTTGTCTGTCTGTCCAGCCACCCAGCCTGCTAGCCAGCTATCTTCCTGACCAATTGGGGAAAAGACAGAGCGATGGAATGTAAAGACACAAGTTTACAGCTTGTATAATGCGGTGTGGTCGAGATCAAGAACAAGGTGCCTGGGTTAACCGCCATTTTGTCCTTCACATTTTATTATGTCCTTCTAAAGCCCAACGCCACCCCTGCCCTTCCTTTCCCGGACTGCGCTCCTCTTTATTTTATTTCCTTCCTCGTAACAAGAGCACCCCTTCGACACACATGCCTCTGTCTCTCTCTCCTCAGTGTCCTCATCTGACCCGGCCTGAGCAAGTACTGATGCCCGCCGGGAGCACGCCACAGCTGGCGGTGCTGTTGCTAGCGTCGCTGAAAGCCTGGTCATGTCCCACAACACTTTCAGCCATTTTCTATTTAAGATAATGGTGGTGGTGGTGGTGGTGAGGGGGGAATCTCCGCCTTTCTCAATCCCAATCGATTTCTGCCGAAAGAAAGTAAAAAGGCATGGAAGCAGTGGACAGCTGGAATTGGATGCTTTTTATAAAAGTGAGAGTTTTTTTATAAAAATGACCAATTATAAAAGCTTGAGACATGTAACAGGTGTCTCTGGTGGATTGTGGTTTGGCCATCACCAAACACATTTGGGGAAGTCTCCAGCATGGCGCCATGTTACACCTCCTTCTCTGTATCATTATACTCAATCTTGGCAATAAACCGTTTTCAACATCACCAACCTGTGTCCTTGGTCTGGAGGAGCACAGTAGGTGGAGCGTGGCAGCCACCAGGTGGAGCGTGGCAGCCACCTAGGTGGAGCGTAGCAGCCACCTACAGTAGGTGGAGCGTGGCAGCCACCAGGTGGAGCGTAGCAGCCACCTAGGTGGAGCGTAGCAGCCACCTACAGTAGGTGGAGCGTGGCAGCCACCAGGTGGAGCGTAGCAGCCACCAGGTGGAGTGTGGCAGCCACCTAGGTGGAGCGTGGCAGCCACCTAGGTGGAGTGTGGCAGCCACCAGGTGGAGTGTGGCAGCCACCAGGTGGAGCGTGGCAGCCACCAGGTGGAGCGTGGCAGCCACCAGGTGGAGCGTGGCAGCCACCAGGTGGAGCGTGGCAGCCACCAGGTGGAGCGTGGCAGCCACCAGGTGGAGCGTGGCAGCCACCAGGTGGAGCGTGGCAGCCACCAGGTGGAGCGTGGCAGCCACCAGGTGGAGCGTGGCAGCCACCAGGTGGAGCGTAGCAGCCACCAGGTGGAGTGTGGCAGCCACCAGGTGGAGTGTGGCAGCCACCAGGTGGAGTGTGGCAGCCACCTAGGTGGAGCGTGGCGGCCACCAGGTGGAGCGTGGCAGCCACCTAGCTGGAGTGTGGCAGCCACCAGGTGGAGCGTGACAGCCACCAGGTGGAGCGTGGCAGCCACCAGGCGGAGCGTGGCAGCCACCAGGTGGAGCGTGGCAGCCACCTAGGTGGAGCGTGGCAGCCACCAGGTGGAGCGTAGCAACCACCAGGTGGAGTGTGGCAGCCATCAGGTGGAGTGTGGCAGCCACCTAGGTGGAGCGTGGCAGCCACCTAGGTGGAGCGTGGCAGCCACCAGGTGGAGTGTGGCAGCCACCAGGTGGAGCGTGGCAGCCACCAGGTGGAGCGTGGCAGCCACCAGGTGGAGTGTAACAGCCACCAGGTGGAGTGTGGCAGCCACCTAGGTGGAGCGTGGCAGCCACCAGGTGGAGTGTAGCAGCCACCAGGTGGAGTGTGGCAGCCACCAGGTGGAGTGTGGCAGCCACCAGGTGGATGTGTTGGCTCACTCAGGCAGCAGACCTGTAATATGGACTGACGCCACATAAGGTAAGCATATGCCAGGTTAGCCACTGGAGACCAGAGTAGAATTGAAAACTATGGTAGGTGCCACACAAATTGAACAACTTTTTGTTTCTATGTACTCAGGTTTTCTATTACACTTTCTTTTAGGTCAGAAAGTTTGCATATCAACTGGCAGTAAGCTATAACATCAAACACCCACAAACATGGGCTAAGAAGCAGATGGCCAGGCCTGTCTGGTTCACACTCTTTATGAAGCGGAATCCCAGCCCGTCAAGGAGAAGTTCAGGGACAACCAGCCCGTCAAGGAGAAGTTCAGGGACAACCAGCCCGTCAAGGAGAAGTTCAGGGACAACCAGCCCGTCAAGGAGAAGTTCAGGGACAACCAGCCTTGCACTGGCCACAAGTTTTAACCTCACAAATGAGCAACGTTTCTTTTACAGCCTTGGACAGGGCATTGAGAGATACAGCTTGGACATATGGAACGTGGACGGAACAGTCTAGTCACCAGACAGTGTTGCTACACATCGCGGAGTCAAGCAGGTACGATGACATCGGGTGAGAGAGGTGTGCTCGTATCAGTAGCATGCGCTGTGCATTACTTTGTTCAGAGTGGGCCAAAAGGGAGTGCTGGAAGCGGAAATGCCCCAGGAAGACTTCCTAAATGCACGGCCAAGGAAAACTGGCAGGAAACTATAGTTTCTAAAGCCTTGGGTTATTTTATTCAATTTGTCCAGTTCCAGAATGTTTTCAATATAAAAATAAAACACAATTAGAAAGAGATCTAGAAGCTTGGACACACTGGGACTTATGCTGGGTACATGTATGTATCTTAATCTATCGATAGGTGTGTGGTCACTCACGTTTTCTAAATTTGAAATATCGCCCCCTCTGAGACAATGTTTCTTTCACAGAATTTAAGAACACTACATATTATGTAAGCCACAAGTCAATAAAATGACAATCATCTTTCTTTGCATTCAATATTTGCTATAAGTGCCATTTTGCACAATTAGTATTTTGTAAAATGTTTACTTCTGTAGTATTTGTTGTGTATTTTTAAGTTGGGGGCAGGGAGGGCTATCCAGTCTGACTTCATTTGAAGTTGACATTTCTCCTCTTATCCTCTCGTGATCCATTTTCAGCATCACAATTTCACCCTTTTTCCTTTTGCTTCTTGGTTACGGGGAATGCTTTCTCGCCAATCATACTGGCGGGCTCCATCCCCTTGTTATGTTTTTTATTTCTGTCTTTTGCCCTTTCTCTTTATTTCTCTCTATTCATCTCTGTCTCTCTCTATCTCAATCTTCACTCTCTCTTCCACCATCTTTGCCATTTTAATTTAACTGGGCCCCATGAAGTACGACCACTCTGAGCTCCTTGACAACCTGGCAGCCTGCCATCTCATTACTCGGCCAGTCGATTTCCCAGTCTCTTGCCCCCCTCCTCAGCACACACACACACACACACACACACACACACACACACACACACACACACACACACACACACACACACACACACACACACACACACACACACACACACACACAGTCTCTGCTTCGGTTCCTGCTCTTAGCCGACCATAAATGCAACCCATGATGCGTTTGTCTAATCACTAATCACTGTGTGCTGCCGCAGTCCCCTTTGATCATGTTGCTGCTCTCAGATGCACCAATTACACACTGTCCCACAACAATCATGCACATCAAATCATCTGAACCTCTATAATACAACCCTAAAGCCATTACACTACCCATGACTACCCATAATTTACACACTGTCCCACAACAACCATGCACATCAAATCATCTGCACCTCTATAATACAACCCTAAAGCCATTACACTACCCATGACTACCCATCATTTACACACTGTCCCACAACAACCATGCACATCAAATCATCTGCACCTCTATAAGACATACAAGCCTAAAGCCATTACACTACCCATGACTACCCATCATTTACACACTGTCCCACAACAACCATGCACATCAAATCATCTGCACCTCTATAAGACAACCCTAAAGCCATTACACTACCCATGACTACCCATAATTTACACACTGTCCCACAACAACCATGCACATCAAATCATCTGCACCTCTATAAGACATACAACCCTAAAGCCATTACACTACCCATGACTACCCATAATTTACACACTGTCCCACAACAACCATGCACATCAAATCATCTGCACCTCTATAAGACATACAACCCTAAAGCCATTACACTACCCATGACTACCCATCATTTACACACTGTCCCACAACAACCATGCACATCAAATCATCTGCACCTCTATAAGACATACAACCCTAAAGCCATTACACTACCCATGACTACCCATAATTTACACACTGTCCCACAACAACCATGCACATCAAATCATCTGAACCTCTATAATACAACCCTAAAGCCATTACACTACCCATGACTACCCATAATTTACACACTGTCCCACAACAACCATGCACATCAAATCATCTGCACCTCTATAAGACATACAACCCTAAAGCCATTACACTACCCATGACTACCCATAATTTACACACTGTCCCACAACAACCATGCACATCAAATCATCTGCACCTCTATAATACAACCCTAAAGCCATTACACTACCCATGACTACCCATAATTTAGACCAATAGGGACCCCTCGCAAGGCTGACCCACCCACAGTCAATTTCTGAACCAAATATGGACTATAAAGGCGTACGGTAACACAGATTTCTGCTGACCCAAAGTGACTCAGAAACCGAGAAGAACGGGAGTGATGAGGGCTACTGGTAGGGGTGAGCAGAAAATATCTACACTACAGATACTACGTCTCATTTTTTAAGTTCGATTCTAGCGTCAATAGGATCTATGCCAGTTTCAGTTTCTCTCTTCAAATGTTCATAAATAAATAATGTTTATGTTCATTTCATAAAGAGTAGAACTGTCTGTGCAAACAACGTTCCGTTGTTGTGAACACATCTCACCGAGTGTCCCTGATAGAAAGTGTGTCCCTGGTGATGAAACTTAATTTTAATATTTTGTGGCGTTGTGGTTTCAGGGCTAGGTATGACTTGGAGAGTGGTTAATGTTCAACACGTACTTATTCAGAGACACAAGGTAAACGGACATGCACTCTCAGGTTTGTTCATGAAGAAGCTGCCGAAATCCCGGTAAAATTCAGTCTATATTGGCATGGGCGGAATGGTAAATAAGCCACGCCTACAGGTTCTGATTTGCCCAGGTAAACCTTCGGTCTGTATGGGCATGGGCGGAGTGGTGATAAAGCCAGGCGTGGCTGGACTTATCGCAGACCAATAAAACTTGATATGGTGGTGTGTTGACCACACTGTGCAGAATAAGAAGCTATTCAGGACTGGTGTTAGCACTGCAAATATGTGGTCCAATGAGGTACTGATGTTAGCTTGAATATCATGTGGTCTAAATCAAGCATAGAATAAATTAATTTACATCGCTGGCCGCAGGAGCCCGCATGCATTCAAGGAAGGCGTCTTGTTTTTCGTCTGAGTTTTTGCCTAGTAGCAATTTGTTGCTTTAATTTTTTGAATAATAAACATAAACATAATGGACAGACGTAGTGTATAACCTTTTTGGAGGCCCTTCCAGTTGATGGTCAGCCACGTTTGTTTTGGTTCTGCCACTCAGGTTGTTTCTAGTCGAGATCCATTCTGTGTAACGCGCGCCTACATATCCCCGCCCCCAGGAACATGATTGGTCAAAACAAATTTGAAGCAAAATAATCTGAAACGCCCTGGTCACACAGATTTGAGCTCATCTAATTTGTGAGACTAGTAACGCACAAACTATGTGTCCTGGTAGAGCCGGAATATGCAGTCTGCAACCGGGAAAATGCAGCATTCGTCAATGGCAGTAACTATTCAAACAAATCGATCAAACTATCAGTATTGTTTCTTTGCCATTGTTATCTTAGTTACGTATAACACATCTATCCATCACTACGAAGAGTGCTAATTATGTTCCCTGATCACCGATCCATGTAAGGTCATGACCAAGTATAAATGTTAAATGACTCCATTTGAATTGCGGCACCATTATTATTGGAAAATGCCGCACAAGGAAACACCTCTGCATTCCTGCTACAAGTTCCCCTTCAGAAAGGGTGTTCACTTCAAGGGGAGACATTCTAACATGTCTCCATCACCTCAAAATGTTGACGGACTTGTTATATTGACTGTGGTTTACATTTTAAGAAGCATACCTACCGTGATTGGTTTTATGTTCAGTGTCTGATTCATGAAGCTGTTGCATTTAAGATAAAATCAGGAGTGTTCCCTTTCTGTTGTCCAAAGCTGATCTGCCGGTCCTATATCAGGCACCATCATATTTTTTGTTGCATTTCCTTCTGTATCAGCTGGACAGTCAGCTATGCTGCACTGCGAACATCACCGTGGTGGCCCAATCCTGCAGATTTACTCTCCACAACATTAGATTAGATTAGATTACACTTTATTAATCCCCCGGAGGGGAAATTCTTGTGTTACAGCACAGCAGCAGTCAAAGAAGATATACAAGATATAATACAATACAAAGTAGTGCTAAAGTAATGCTAAGGAAATGCTAAAATAATTACTAATGTAAACGCTAAAGTTAGGACAAACAGAACAAACAAGGCAAACCGTATAAACAGTATACATTTGTCAGGCGCTGTTGTGCAGCCTAATGGCTGCCGGCACAAAGGAGCGCCTGAAGCGCTCCCTCTTGCACTTGGGGGAAATGAATCTGTGGCTGAAGGTGCTCCCCATCTGCCACAGCTCATCATAGAGGGGATGGGAGGGGTTACCCAGGAAAGACTTGAATTTGTCCCTCATCCTCCTCTCCACCACTACCTCCAGACTGTCCAGCTCTAGCCCAACAACAGAGCTGGCCTACCTCACCAGCTTGTTGAGTCTGTTGGTCTCCCCAGCCTTGATGCTGCCTCATCAGCAAAGAACAGAGTGCTGGCTACCACCGACTGGTAGAACATCTTCAGTAGCCTGCTGAACACGTCAAAGGACCTGAGCCTCCTGAGAAAGAACAGTCTGCTCTGACTCTCCAGATAGAGGGCCTCAGTGTTGTCCATCCAGTCCAGTTTATTTATTTATGTGTACACCTAGGAACTTGTACGAGTCCACTATCTCTACTTCATCCCCATGGATGGTAATAGGGGTTGGGGGCTTCCTGCTCCGTCAGAAGTCCACCACCGGCTCCTTGGTCTTGCCAATGTTGAGCTGGAGGTGGTTCTCCTCGGACCATCGGACAAAGCACTCCACCACGCCTCTGTACTCCTCCTCCCCGTCCTCACTGACGCAGCCCGCGATGGAGGAGACGTCTGAGAACTTCTGGAGGTGGCACGTTCCAGTGTTGAAGCTGAAGTCAGAGGTGTAGATGGTGAAAAGAAAAAGGTGAAAGTACGGTTCCTTGGGGCGCGCCAGTGTTACTCAGCACCACATCTGACAGGCTGCCCTGCAGCCGGACGTACTGGGGCCTGCTGGTGGGGTAGTCTCTACTCCAGAACACCGTGTCGTGGTCTACCTGTATGGCAGAGAGCTTCTTCACAAGCAGGAGAGGCCGGGCGGTGTTGAACGCACTGGAGGAGTGAAAGAACATGACTCTCACTGTGCTCCCCGGCCTCTCCAGGTGTGGGTACGCCCTGTGCAGCAGGTAGATGATGGCGTCGTCCACGCTGATTTGGGCCTGGTACGTGAACTGCAGTGGGTCCATGGAGTCGCACACCAGGGGCCCTGGTGTGAGATCCTGGCTCATTGTTTTTCTTTGAAGCATAGACAACATCGTTTACCAAAGCCAAAAGGCAAAGGGTCTGATTAAAAGGGTGTCACTACATGTATTGAACAGTCACAAAATGAGGACGATGAACCTGATCCCTATAAATGGTGCTGCCCTCTCTACAACATTTTCTGGTCCTTGTGTTGTAGAGAAGAACTCAGTGAAACCAACTACATCATCCAAAGCCCTGACCGCAGGCGACGGACCCGGGTGTGTCTTGTTAACATGATGAAGCTAAACCGCTCCCAAGAAGGTCAAAACGGGTCATCCACAGACCACAATGGGAAGATTGCTGTCTCCCCTATGGCTTCCCTTTCAACAGTGAGCTCTCCTAGTGATGGTTATGATGATGTGTAGTGATGTGTAGTGCTACACCATGGGGCACAAGGCTAAGTAATGCTGAAGTATTATCCAATTTACCCCGCTACTTGTCTCACCTCCCTAGTCGTGTGACCATCATCACTGGTTCTTAACCAGTGATGATGTTCACACACTCATATGTGACTTCCATTGTCTGTTTCATGACATTCTCCCCCCAAACTAATGTCATAACTCGTGACATTGTCCTGACTAACCCTAGATCAATCAAGCAGCATGCCCATCAAGTTAATTCAGCTAAGAGGGAAGTCATGAAGAAAGAGGTTGACTATCTTTTGGGAAATGGATTTGCGGTGCCAAGTAGTAGTCCTTGGAGTTCCCCTTGTCTCTTTGATACAAAGTCTGATGGAAGTCCAAGGTTCTGTACTGACTTCCGCAGGGAGTCGTTTCCCATACCAACCACCAGGAGAGAGCTGCACCATTTTCTTGGGATGATTGGGTACTATCGCCGGTTCTGCAAAAACTTTTCCTCTGTCCTTTGAAGCCCTTTGTGTGGTCTAGTGAGTGCCAACAGTATTTTGAGAGGACAGGATTTCCAAGGAATGATGCCAGATGTTATAATTTATCATTGTTGTTGTTGTATCATTACTATCATTGTTATCATTATTCTTAGTTAATGCAAGTTGTCGGTTAAAGGAAAACTTCAGGATTTACTATTTTCCAATCATTTTGGGTCAAATGGACTACTGCGGACAACGATCCAGTATTGAGGTAGAACGCTGCAGCCGTAATCCGCGAAACAGGCTGCAATGTGATCCTTTGGGAAGCCCGTCAATGTGATCCTTTAGGATGCCCGTCAATGTGATCCTTTGGGAAGCCCGTCAGTGTGCTTCCTCTAAAAGTGCCCACAAACAAGACAAGGGCACTACATCTGGAGTTGGTTTCCTGGGCGCTAACCTGTGGCTCCAAGCTAGGAATAAATGCAGGGTTCAATGAGAGGACGCATTTCCCCTGGGATCAATAAGTGTATATCAACAAATGCAATTACAAGCAAACTTCTGTCCTGCAAAATACATTAAGAATAAGGAAAAAAAACAAGTCCGGAACAAAGCAAAACATCCGTAACGACGAGGCTGAAGGTAATTTCTTCGGCATGAATGATGACATATGGCCAAGATGCGAGGGAGGGCAGCAACCGGGTTGGCTGACTTGGTGGCTCGGTTGTGGAAACCTGAGAAGTGGATTCAGAGAGTGGGATTGGGCCTGGCCCAGATGGCTTGTCCCATACAGCCTAAAGACTCAATTGCACCGCCAGAGCAAACAGAGACTGTTGCATCGGCCACAAGGCCTGAGTGAGTGAGTGAGTGAGTGAGTGAGTGAGTGAGTGAGTGAGTGAGTGAGAGAGAGAGAGAGAGAGAGAGAGAGAGAACAAGGTGGGGGGGGGGGGTTGAAGCAGGGGGTCTTGCTTTTCCAAATTCTCTAATTACCACAAATGTTCATCTCTTTTCAGGTCCTTTGTTTATATACTCTATACAAAAACTAAATTGCACCCAACACGCACTGTTAACCCTTCAGAGAATTCCAGACTGCCTCTCAACAGAGTGCAATACAAAGTGGAAAAGAAGAGATACAAATGTGAAAAGAACAGGCTTACGGAGTGCAGGGAAAGAAAAAGAAGCGCATAAAATATATGCTAATCCAACTGTCTCTGCCACGCTGTATCAACCAGCATTAGCAGGGAAGCTGTCTCTATTTGGAGTGATTCTGAATGTTTTACATGTGTCTGTTCTTTCTCCCTCTGTTGAGGGGTGTGATGACTTCCTTAGAGGCTGGGCTTTTAAGTTCTGGCAAGCCTGCGCATCAAGATATGTTTGCGAAAAATGTTGCTCCTAATTGAGACACTTCACAAATGAAGCCGTCAGGCAGGGCTTCAAACAGAAAAGGGCGAGCGGTTGGTTGAAAATACATTTCTAGCCCGGCGGCATGCGCGATGGAAGCGTGCAGCTATCATCAGAGCCACCACAGATGAAGCCTGCTTCTTTGTTCTCGCTTCTCTTTTTTGTTTTACTGCTTCATAAAAAGCCACCACCAGATACGGTTGTCAGAAATAGTGCGAGTGCTATCCAAGCAACGGCCTGGTGCCTGTGAAATAAGACTTGGGCTAGGCATTTGGTTTGACTCACCGGCTACCTTGCTGACAGACTCAAGGAGAAGCCGCCAGTACCACTGCAACGATACGACAGTATATAACTATATGCATGCTCGCATGGTAGGTGGAAGGTTAAAAGAGCAATTTCCCTTCAGCAGAGTTTCATGTACAAACTTGACCACTTCACACCTAAACTTGTTGCCCTGACGAAGGCCAAGGGACGTGTCGTGGGGACCAGGCCGTTCTGGACAAACTAAGTCAGGTGAGCTAAATTGTTCTTTTTGCAGGGAGACGGACCAACAGTCTCTCACTCTCACACAACAGCGAGCACTGCCCCATGCTTACGCATATACAGCGCAAATCCTTGGTAGGCTTCTAAGCTCCTGCACGCTCTATCTTTCCACACATGGCTCAAATCACTGCTCCATGTACATGTACACTCTTGAGTTTTCACTTGACAGTTTGTTGTGTATGAATATTGGTTCAGTATTGACACAGTACTAATCAGTTCACAGAACCAAAGCATTGAGACGAGACGTGAAGCTGTTATCCACAGTATCTGTGTACCTTGGCGAGAAAGAAGAGGAACTTTTGAAGATTCCTTGGTAAAGCATGATTTTTATATACTTTTTTTGGTGTGTTATAATTGTGTTATAATTTAAACCATTTCAGATCTGTGTTGGATGTAGTTGATTGTCTTTAAGGGCAAAGTAATTTGACCAGTTAGGAGGCATTGCATTTATGGCTGCTGAGATTTAGTTAAATTCTACACGGTTGTCATTCCAAATGATCTGAGGTCTTACTGAATGCACTCATACATACCTGCTTCCAGACTTTACTAGGCGATGTGAGCATGAGTGATCAAATAAACAGTTTAATTGTATTTTAGATGTGTGACTTGTGATAAAGGTGCAAAATAAAGAAAATTATAATATTTGGTAACATTGTTTTACAAAAGAATATCAGCAACATTTACATAATTATAATGGGTAAAATAACTTCATACAACTAAGTAATTGAAAATGCCAAACAGATATTTTTTTATAAAATCGACTTAATAACTTAACAGTAAATATTAGATAAGAATCATTTAATATTTTGATATAATATATATAATATATGAATACATTTTATTGAATTTACTAGTTTGTTCTTTTATTTAACTTAAACTATTTATAATTTTGTAACATTTACTTAACATCTTCACAAATTTTAAGTTTAGTGGGAAGTACAATTTACTTTATACTGGCAAGTGAGTTGTACTTGATATTACAGCAGTATAACTTACTTTACAGTGTACCTCTGGCTGCCACCATCCATCTAACAGTGCTTCATTACCCTTCCTCTTTGTCATTTTCTTTCGGTTCTCAACCCCATCTCCTTCTCCCACCCTCCTCCTTGATAGCTCTCCCTCCATCCATCCTCCATCGGCGCCCATACGAGAAAAAAAAAGCAAATAAAAGTGGCGTTTGGCTGCCGATCTGTTTCTAGCCTCTCCACGCTTCTCCCCTTCCACACCATTGACTGATCTGAGACAGTGGCAGCCATCGTATTGGTTGGTCGCCTGGCGCGCTGCTGACACTGTCCGGGAGCAGCCACGGACCGGCTTGGTCTAGTCTGGCTCGTGTAGGAGCCAGTGACGTGCCACTTAATCAACCCTGTCTCACACACGTGAATGTCAGAGGATCAGTGCGGGCAGCGCTCCACAGACACACAGGTTGCAGAGGGCAATCAGGGCGAAGGCATGGCACCATCTCTAGCAAGGCTGGAAACAGTATCCGTGTGTGTGTGTGTGTGTGTGTGTGTGTGTGTGTGTGTGTGTGTGTGTGTGTGTGTGTGTGTGTGTGTGTGTGTGTGTGTGTGTGTGTGTGTGTGTGTGTGTGTGGTCTAGGAAGGTGGGGCTTTCACAAACACTACCTGCATGCACACAGACACAAACTAACAAGCACACACACACACACACTTAAAGGATCAGTGTAATGTTTGGTTAACCAGAACCCAGGCGCAGAGAGACAGAGTCCAAAAGTCTTAAAGGTAAAAATAAAGCCTATAATATAAGATTAAAAAACGAACCATAACTGAAAAATAACTTAAGAATCGACCTACAGCTAAAACTAAACAACTGATTGAATGATTGGTGGGCATTCTCACGTGAGGAGCGCACGGGCATGCGCTCCGTAATAAGGGGCGTGGCAAAAAAAAGTGTTGACTGATGAAACCAAGGCGGGAAAGTCTCTTAGCGCCGGCAGCGCAATCGCGCTTCCTGCCGCTGGGCGCTAGCCAGTGGCTGTGGCCGTGGCTTCGCCTGCGATCGTGACAATCAGACACGTTTCACACGTTTTTCTGCAGGTCCTTTGTAAGACACTTAAAATAAGCGTCGCTCAAAACCAGTCCTGTGGGCCTTCTTAGTCTGTTCCAAGAAGGGTGTGGTCTAACTTGGTGAAGTAAATCACAAACGGCAGGAACACACCCCAGTCTACGTAGCAAGGCTCAAGACAGGCAGGCACACACACACACACACACACACACACACACACACACACACACACACACACACACACACACACACACACACACACACACACACACACACACACACAGAGTGTAAAAAGCACAGTACAGACAAACACTTCGATAACGTCTTCTTTCCAACTCACTCTCTGCCGACCTAATCCCTCCCTTCTTGTTTCTATCTTACGGAAATGGCCGCCCGTCCTTCTCCACATCTCCCTTTCCTTTCCCTAGGACCACCTTGGATACCCCCCATCCCTCCACACAGTGGGCCCTGCAGGCGCCCCCCCCCCCCCCCCCCCCCACCCCCACCATGCTGGGCTCTGTTCCCAGTCCATCCCACCCCTCTTCTTAATAGTCTCTCTCCCCCTCTCTCATCAGCAGCCGCTAGAGTGTTGACTGAGATGGATTGTGGTGGGAGGGGGGGGGGGGGGGGGGGGGGGGCACTAGATTCATCATTGTCAACTGTCAGCATCATATTTCAATTTACTAATAACGGGGAGCAGGCCTTCAAGAGTTGTATTGACAACAACAATATTGATTTCAAAGTACCTGAAAATGCACAAACTGCTATAAGCAGTTTTCCTTGAGCCTCGGTAATCGTTTCGTAATGGGCAAGTTATTTAGACGGCTAAAATCACGGGACGGCCCTAAATGGGGCACGGCTTCCTCCCACGCCACAAAAACATGCACGTTACCACTCCTGCCCTGCTATTTGATGAGTAGTGAATGAAGATCAAGCAACTAGAATAAACTTTGTACAGAAGTAACGTACACAACAGAACCACATCCCCATCTCACACCTTTTCACAGACACGTTTGATATGTAAACAATATACAATGCAGTTAAACAACAATAGCAGTATATGTTTTACCAATGAGTGTGTGCTTGGAAGAGTGAGTGTGTTTATGTGTGTGGGGGAGAGTGAGTGTGTTTATGTGTGTGGGGGAGAGTGAGTGTGTTTATGTGTGTTGGGGGGGGGAGTGAGTGTGTTTATTTGTGTGGAGGGAGAGTGAGTGTGTTTATGTGTGTGTGTGGGGGAGAGTGAGTGTGTTTATGTGTGTGTGGGGGGGTGGGGGGGGGGGAGTGAGTGAGTGGTACAGCAGAAGACAGCTGCAGGTAGGTCACCAGCTGTTGAACGACCACAGCTAACAAACAGCTGCCTAACAGACAGCATGGCAGGGGGAGATGGATGAACAGATATAAGGGAAGAGGAGGGGAAATGGAGAGGAACCTGTCCATTCCATCCACTAATCACCAAAGGTCCACATTTACTTCAATTTGGTATTGAAAAATGTGCTTTCTTCAGTATGTATCATTCCATTGTGTTCCTTTTTAGACACATTGAAAGAACCCTGTGTGACAATGTCCATGCGACCCTCCACCTAGGTGGCTTTCACTGGGCTCCTCCATGACAAGGACACAGCGTCGTGATGTTGGTTCATTGCCAAAGTTGCGTATAATGATACACAGCAGGAGGTGTAGTGTGCTGCCGTGCAGGAGAGCTCCCTGGGTGTGTGAGGTGATGGCTCACACTGATCACTCAATGCACAACAGGTGTGCAGCCTCACCCGGCCCCAGAGTCCAATCAGTGTGACCCGGGCCAGGTGAGGCAGCTCAAACCAGCCATCATCCACACACACTCCACACTCTGAGAAAGACAGACAAAGATTATGAAATTTCAATACTTGACCCCATCATAGGTGGCTATTTAAACCTACAGTAAAAGTAACCGTATGCAATCAATAATTAAAGTTTAGGACCCTCATTTGTGTTGACAGATCATGAACAAGTACGTTGCGTGTGTCTTATTCACGTCCAGCTCTTTGATAATTAGCTCTGAGCACACTGTCCAGGATTTCACCCTACCCTAAATGAAGTAGTGCCAAAGGAGGCATTGACACACTCACCGTGAACATCAGATGGACCAGCCCGGTCACCTCACTAGCTCTCTCCCACGGTTCAAATCTTTCACTGCTGCTTCCTCTGTGGGGGGTCGGGATGGGGGAGAGAAGGCATCAATCAAATGTATGACAATATCACGAGGAAAAGGCACCATCTCTCGGGGTATAGTCCCTTTATAATGCATGTGCACTGATCTCTCACTTAAGCGTTCATTGAGTAAAGGCCAATAGGTGTAGACAAATATAACACAATCAGAGCTAATACACAGAGAAATGTAAAGGTCCCCGTAAACACACAGCAATACTCAAATAACGTATAAACATCTGTAGATACGATAGCAACATGGTATTTCACTCCACTGGGCAAGACATTGAACGTCTCTTGGGGACAAGGTGAAACCATACTAAGAAACACTGGCCATACCGAAACAACTGCTTCAGGAAATAAATATTGCCACAAATCTGTCTGGTACAAAGCCAATATTATAGCAGGGGTGGTGTCTTAAAATCTTAATTTACCTGTGCACTTCTGATTCACAGAGAACTGAATGAACTAGAACTGAAAGCATTTCTATTCTCTTTTCTTCCTACATCTGAATGGAAGCATTTGTTTTTAACAGCCAGCCAGCCATACCCTGAGTATACCAAAATGTATAATTAATTAATCAAATTGATTAATCCTGCAAAATATACCATATTGTTTGCACAATATCATGCAAAGCAATCCCCTAGTGCAGCGGTTGTCAAGGTACGTGGATCGATCTAAGGGGGTACTGGAAATCAATCTGTGATTTACCTTCCCAAACAGTACTGTGGCTGAATGAAGTCTCAGTACCAAAGATAAAGGTATGCAGCCCAGTGGAACAACACTCCCCTTCCTCTTATCCATGACAAGAAATTCACGCACTGAAAGATCTACACTGTTTAAAGTTTGGGAACCCCTGCCCTGGTTGATTTGTCACTTAGGTAAAACATGAGTCATCATGCAAAATGTTGAAGAATTCAGTGGAAGCGGAATTTGATTCAACTGAGTTTTTTTTCTGGTGGGATTTTGACACTGGGGTCACTGTCTGGCATGTTTATACACCAAAGCAGGATGTTCCTTTCTTCATAGTTGCCAATGTTACTGTATTCCTTCAGCATGACATTGGTTCTGCAGCGAGGGGAAGAGGGACTGCTTTATACACCAGCCAGGTGTCTTGTTGACAGTGTTACTGAGCCTGGACAAGCTAAACCGAAGCTGCAGCGTTAATGACTGCAGCACAGAGAGAGCAGCACACCGTCTGTCTGTGCTTTGGCGTTGGCCACGGCGTCACTGGTTGTAACCCATGTGCTGTGATGAAGAGAACACAACATTGTTGTTACAAAACTGTGTTACAGAGGCAGGGCACGCCCTGTGGTTTTATTCAGTTGTTGACGGTGTACGTCCATCCACAAGCAGCGATAAGAGGAGAGATAACACGAAACATGAAGCTGGAGGGAAAAAGAGATGAAGTAGTTTGTGTCCGGTGGGGATGGGGGTTGAAACAAAAGAGGGATATTGTGATAGAAAGAAAGAGGGGTATATATATATATATATATATATATATATATATATAGAGAGAGAGAGAGAGAGAGAGAGAGAGAGAGAGAGAGAGAGAGAGAGAGAGAGAGAGAGAGAGAGAGAGAGAGAGAGAGAGAGAGAGAGAGAGAGAGAGAGAGAGAGAGAGAGAGAGAGAGAGAGAGAGAGAGAGAGAGAGAGAGAGAGAGAGAGAGAGAGAGAGAGAGAGAGATTCAACCTTGGTTTGAGTGCAGCACTGATGCAACAGCGGATGATGGCTGTGCTGCAGTCAATGAGGGACGAAACGTCCTGAAAAGACCCTGACTCT
This sequence comes from Lota lota, assembly GCA_026745465.1. Taxonomy (NCBI): domain Eukaryota; kingdom Metazoa; phylum Chordata; class Actinopteri; order Gadiformes; family Lotidae; genus Lota; species Lota lota. Next base: position 1,318,669 of record JACYXH010000719.1, read on the forward strand.
GAGCTCTCCCCTCCACACTCCCTCTAAGCCCTCCTCTCCCCTCTTATTCTTCATCACCTCTTACACTCCTGCGCTGTTTGAAGTATCTCTCTCTCGCCGCCTCTCCCCCTTTCTCTCCTTCAACCCATTATTTTAAGTAATAGTATCCAAGATGTTACCGGTTATAAATAAAGCAGCAATAGTAGCAGCAGTACTGTTGCAATGCTATTATTACTATTATCATTAGTAGCACTAGTAGTTGTTGTTTGCAGTAGTAGCAATAGCTCATGCTAATTGCATTTTACTCTAGGGTCCAGTGTTGTTGAGCACATTAGCATGTACATGTCGATTACCAGACATGCTTTTAAATAGCCCCCCCCCCCCCCCCCCACCCACCCGACTACATACTTACACAAGACACATGCACACACACACAAACTCCCACCCTTTTTTGCTTTCCATCCCCACCCTCTCTCCTCCCCACCCGCCTCACACTCAATCTCGCACTCCAACTGGTGCAGGGCGGTGTTATCTGCAACGGTTGTCATGACGCCAGACAGCCTTGCTCCTGCTCGGCATAGGCAGCTTCCTCTCCTCTGTCCCCTCCTAGGCACCTAGCTTCCTCTCCTCTGTCCCCTCCTAGGCACCTAGCTTCCTCTCCCCTCTGTCCCCTCCTAGGCACCTAGCTTCCTCTCCCCTCTGTCCCCTCCTAGGCACCTAGCTTCCTCTCCCCTCTGTCCCCTCCTAGGCACCTATCTTCCTCTCCTCTGTCCCCTCCTAGGCACCTAGTTTCCTCTCCTCTGTCCCCTCCTAGGCACATAGCTTCCTCTCTCCTCTCTGTCCCCTCCTAGGCACATAGCTTCCTCTCCTCTGTCCCCTCCTAGGCACATAGCTTCCTGTCCTCTGTCCCCTCCTAGGCACATAGCATCCTCTCCTGTCCCCTTCTAGGCACCTAGCTTCCTCTCTCCTCTCTGTCCCCTCCTAGGCACATAACTTCCTCTCCTCTGTCCCCTCCTAGGAACCTAGCTTCCTCTCCTCTGTCCCCTCCTAGGAACCTAGCTTCCTCTCCTCTGTCCCCTCCTAGGAACCTAGCTTCCTCTCCTCTGTCCCCTCCTAGGCACCTAGCTTCCTCTCTCCTCTCTGTCCCCTCCTAGCCCACCACACAGCAGCAGTGTGGTGTGTGTGTGTGTGTGCGTGGATTGTGACTCCATGTGTATGAATACAGGACAGGAAGTATTCTTTGTTGCGTGCGAAGCATCGTTCCTTGTCGCTGATGGAATTTGCTACAATAGACACAATATCATTTTATGCTCTTTTTGATTGATTATCTGGCTTTGAGTTCTCAAATATGTGACTTAAAATAGGAAAAAATATTAAGTTTTGAAATAATTCTATTTAAGATTCTAGTAAAATCTAAGTACAAATTGAGCGCTGAAGTAGTTTCATCAAGTCTACTTGAAGTCTTATGCTATAAGTCAAACTCAACATAGAACTGAAGGCTCATGTTATTTTGCATGTTTCTGTTTTCTCCTTGGAGTATTTCAATACGTTACACCAAAGGCATGGTCTTAATCCCTGTTAACAGTTCCTGAAAATGTATCCATGTGGATTCACATCCATCCCAGGGCTCCTGCCAACATAATTTAGCAGGCTATTGTTCTAGCCATCTGTCTCTCTCTCATTCTCTCTCTCTCTCTTGTACTCCTCACTCTTTCATCCTCTCTGTATGTCTCTCTTACTTTTTTCAAACTTTCAAAATATTCTAAAACAGTCTTTTCTCATCATTACTCTGGACAGGTCAGATTGTGTTGACTTCCGGGATGTATGTGCCTAATCATTAGCTAAACACAGTTGTTCCACTGCGGCTGCTGTACCATAGCGTCATATGGACCCGGGGGCCCATTATATGGACCCATCATATGGACCCGGGGGCCCGTCATATGGACCCATCATATGGACCCAGGGGCCCATTATATGGACCCGTCCTATGGACCCATCATATGGACCCGTCACATGGACCCGGGGGCCCATTATATGGACCCAGGGACCCGTCATATGAACCCAGGGACCCGTCATATGGACCCAGGGACCCGTCATATGAACCCAGGGACCCGTCATATGGACCCAGGGACCCGTCATATGGACCCAGGGACCCGTCATTTGGACCCGTCATATGGACCCATGGACCCAGGGACCCGTCATATAAACCCAGGGACCCGTCATATGGACCCAGCATATGAACCCAGGGACCCGTCATATGAACCCAGGGACCCGTCATATGAACCCGTCATATGGACCCGGGGGCCAGTCATAGGGACCCGGTGTGTGTGTGTGTGTGTGTGTGTGTGTGTGTGTGTGTGGCTCATGATGTACGCAGTTATCACATCTATTAGATGCTGGTAGTGTTGGTGATGTGGGTTTAGGAGGAAGAGGGGGGGGGGGGGGGGGTCGCAGTAGTGGCCAGCAGAGATCAGCCAAGTTCCTCATCATAGTTGCTTGGCAACAAACATATACAATCATCCAAGCTGACAGAATAGCAACGTAGCCAAACTTTGGAAATCTCATAATTCATCAAATCCACGGATCAGCACTAAAGTGTTATGACCGGCTCAGGTGGTCCTAACAAAAGACACCACCATTAATGTTTAAACAGAAGATATCTTTATTGCACAAATTAACCAAAGATTATAAATTAAACCAAACTTTAACTAAAAAACGAATTAAACCAGGATGACTTGCCAACTGAACCAAATTAAAGGATGTGTTACATAATTAAGGTATGAAACGTGAATCAGCATTATGTGTGAGGGTTAATTGAAGGTGAGTGTAAGGTGAATGAGGGTTGGTAAGTGTATAAAGGCAAAGTAACTACCGAAGGCAGCATAACAAACCAAAGCAAAGCAGTTGCCTGAAAGGAGATGCAGCGAGAGTGAGTGGGGTCACACCAGGGGTCATTAAGGGGGGGGGGGGGGGGGGGGGTCAACCGACTGCCAAAGGCCCAAAACCAGGACTACTGTAAGCCCAAAAACCAAATCATTGGGAGTAAACCCTTTCCTGCACGACTTCCCTGGCCGCCAACATGAGCAGTCCCTCCTCCCAGTCTCTCTTCATTTTCATAAGATAAGCATCGACTTTAACATCTGATGAAATTGCTCCAGCGCCCCCTGACTCAGTGCATGGTATGCCAACGGGCGGTTATGTTTTACTCCCAACTTCTGGAAAATCTGTTTAAACACATGGGAAGGGAAGTCTGGTCACTTTGAATAGCACGCGGAATGACAAAAGTGAAGATGACTGAAATAGAGCCTTAACCATTGGCTTCACTGAGATTAAGCGCAAGGCAAACACAGCAGGATATCATGTTGTTTGGCACATCACAGTTAGCGGTTGGCTAATGGCTGGGATTGGACTGAGAGTTGCGGGCCTAGTAATCTGATTTGGGTAAACTGTGAGCAGGTATTTGTGGCACGACTTCACGGTTTAACAGAGGCCAAAAAGAATTGTGCAGGACAAGGTCATAGGTTTCCTTTATCCCCAAATGTCCAGTACTATCATGCACAATTTGCAACACCCCATCCTGAAAGTTACTCTGCAGCACAGCCTAATAAAATTCCTTGCACTGTCCAACCTTTTTAACCGTTAGAGCAAAACAGACAAAAATGAATCAGCTGTTTGACTCTTTACCTTGTCCTTCTTTGGAACTGGTGGAGGAAGCTCAGGCATGTTCAACAAGCACTGTTTTCTTATAACACCCCTAAACAACCGTGCCAGGATCAGACTCTTTATGGCTCTGATCACACGTCACAGCTGGAAAAAGAACTGGAATTCCTACACCGTTCTCATCCGGTTCCCAAGACGCTAGCGGCCTAGAAATAACCTCAGGAGATGGCGGCAGAGCAGCCCACACAGCACTGCAAGCCAGGATGTGTGGCTCGAGGGAAAAAGGTAGCACTGACTGAATAAACAAGTGTTTAGCACCTGTTTCACGCCTTCTGCAACTGGAGTGCAGAGGGGAAGCTCTGCCTCAGCCTTTGGAATGCCAGATCAGCCTGGGGAGACCTTAGAGGAGGTAAGGATAGGGGCGGCAATGGTGCTAACATTTATTATAAAGCGTCTGGGAAAATGCTGAATTAACTTTAGACTAGCCACTCCATGGGCCACTCCGCGACTTCACTGACTTTAGCAGGATCCATCTGAATGTTATCAGCAGAGACATTAAACCCCAGAAAAGGACAGTGGAGATGTGGAATTCCCACTCCTCAGCCTTAACGAAAAGCTGGTGGTCGAGGAGACCCTGCAGAGCTTGGTGAATGTGCTTGACATGAGTCTTCTTCTCAGGGGAGAAGATGAGGATATCATCCAAATAAATGAAAACGAAGGGGTTCAAAACTCTACAACGTCGTTCGCCAGACCCTGAAACACAGCTGGAGCATTGGTGAGACCAAAAAGGCATTACGTAATGACCACTGGGAGTGTTAAAAGCGATCTTCCATTCATCCCCTTCCCTTATCCTCACCAAATTATAATAATTTGTAAGATCTAGCTTGGTAGATATCTTAGCACCTTGCAAGAGCTCGAAAGCAGAGGAAGGGGGTACCTGTTTTGTGTCATTCAGGCCTCGGTAGTCAATGCAGGGACGCAGTGTCTTATCCATCTTATCAACGGATGGAAACCCTGCTCCCGCCAGGGAAGAGGATGGACGAATGATGCCGGCTGCAAGGGAAGAGTCTATATATTCTTTTAACACCTTCCTCTCGGTCGCTGACAATGAATAGAGACGTCCTCTGGAGGCTGAAGTTCCGGGGAGCAGATCAATGGAACAGTCATACGGTCGGTGTGGAGGCAGGGAGATGGCACGGGCCTTGCTGAACACCTCCTTTGAGGTCGAGGTAACAGCGGCACGAAGATGTGTGATCGGCAGCCCAACAATAGGAAGAACAACCGCCCTGGATCTCACCACCCCATCTCTCTCCTGGAGACGATAGTCAATCCTAATGGCTAGGGCGAATAACAAAAAAAGGAATCCTAAAAGAGGCATATATACAAGAGCAGCGAATAAAGAATCCAGGTCTGGGGGAAGCTCTAGAGCAGCCAACTGGTCCTTGATGGTGTCGGACAGCCCACACAGCAAGACATTAAACATATGGACGTTTTTATTGGACTTTATCATGCGTAACCCACAGAAGATGATTCATGTTTCATGTGCCGCGATCCACAAATATTTGGTAGTTGTGCTTCGTAAAATGATATCCACACGAATATTTCATGATCCACAAATACAAATTTTTTACTTATGTGTTGTACAATTTTATCCACACTCACTTTTAGAACAGATGACATGTGAACTCGTCTACACGCATTTGTGGATCTCGTTGAGTTTTGTCCAATGTGTACCGCAGCTGATCCATAAAATAAAAAGGTGTGTAAAATGGGGATGCGTTCATAGCATACAAGTGAGTTGTAACTCACAGGAGACAATTCACATTAAGTGTACCACGATCCACAAATATTTTTGACATGTGCATTGTAAAAGGATATCTACACAAATATGTCACGAAGCAGAAATACATATTTGTTACTTGTGGTTTGTAAATTGCTATCTACAGTATCTTTCAGAACAGTATTTTACACACAAACGTGTCCATACGCATTTGTGGATCTCGTTGATTTTTGTCCAATGTGTACCGCAGTTGATCTGTAAAATCTGGCTGTGTACATAGCATACACATATAGAGGGTGATATGTGGATTTGAGTGCTGCCGTCTCCTGTCTTGGCGAGATTAAAAGTTAAAATAAATCTCGCCTAGAGCCTAGAGAGCAGTGTTATGATTTATGAGGTGAATGCTTCATCAAAAGGCTAAATCTGAATACATTTTCATGACCACTGAATGATATGCCAAAGGTTAGCAATCATTGTAAGGTGAGTGGTAGAATATCATTTCTACCTGCCACCTGTGAGACCCGGGTTTGATTCCCAACTGAAGCATGTATGTAGCAAGCAATTTGCTTTCCACTGAACGCATGATAAAACACAGGGCAGTTTATAAAGGCAAACAACGAAAATATTGTTTTTATTATTGTAAATTGAATGTAGAAGAAGAACAAACCAAAAATAAAATAGCCCTACAAACCTCTATGTACCTGCCACCTCTACACAGTACACCTGCTACCACCAAACTACTACATACCTGTATGTACCTGTCACCTCTACACAGTACACCTGCTACCACCAAACTACTACATACCTGTATGTACCTGTCACCTCTACACAGTATAACTGCTACCACCAAACTACTACATACCTGTATGTACCTGTCACCTCTACACAGAACACCTGCTACCACCAAACTACTACATACCTGTATGTACCTGTCACCTCTACACAGTACACCTGCTACCACCAAACTACTACATGGGGGCAACTGATTGAGAATACGTTTTTGATTAGAGTAAAATAGACGTCACTGCAAGGCTGCACGATTCTTGATCAAATGAAAATCACCATTTTCTTGCTTAGAATTGAGCTCAAGATTTGTTTTCAATACAAATGTTTATTGCACTCTGTAGCAAAGCTAGTGCTACACACCACCTAGGTGGCTTTTCTGGGCACCTCCAAACAAAGGACGCAGGGTGGTGACGTTGAATACAATTCATTGTAAAGTTTGTAAGTAAATGAACACGTCAATGTTGCTCCACTACCACGCAGGAGATCTCTCTGATTGTGTGTGGAGATGGCTGGTTTAACCTGTGCACACTGATTATTCAGTGTGCAACAGGTGTGCAGCCTCACCCAGCCCCAGAGTCCAATCAGACTCGGCCAGGTGAGGCTGCTTAAACCAGCCATCATCCACCCACACATTTACCTGATACAGAAGGAAATGCAACCAAAAATATGATGGTGCCTGATATAGGACCTGTACATCAACTTTGGACAACAGAAAGGGAACACTCCTCCTTTAAGCTTAAATGCAACAGTTTCATGAATCAGACACTGAACACAAAAAACTATTTTCAGTTTCTTGTCTTCTCTTACTTGCACAACCTTTGAACAAGTCGTTTTCTGTGTGTAAGATGGGAGAGGTAGGTATGCTTCTTAAAATGTAAACCACAGTCAGTATAACAAGTCTGTCAACATTGAGGCTTCAGTGAGGAATGGAGACATGTTAGAATGTCTCCCCTTGAAGTGAATTGGTTTATTCGGTTAGTAAATTTGGCAAGCCATCTTGTCTGTGGGTAAAAGCCAATAACAATCCTTCGTCCTGTGCATGTTTTCATTCAGAGTGTTTTCATTCAGATAAAGAAATACAAATAATAAATGTCCCACCCAAATAAAGTCCACATGTGGGAAACCCTGCATTAGTTTGATGGCTGGCATGACCCACTCGTTAAAGTAGCACATGGTATTAAGCTAGATCGCTGTTGAATATCATATCAATAAATGAGGTCTATGGATGTTCATGTTTCCCCTGAAGATAAGGTGTTAAGGTCATATGACGCCTTTGATATGATACCAAATGTAACAGACTGTGACCGTGTTTAAAAATACAGATTTCTCTGGGTTTGAACATTGTTTGAAACTATTTGGATACTGTAAGTACATAACTCAACAAAATATAACACAGGTTTAGTCGTTTTAGATGTTTTAATACGGAAATGGTACATATACTTTTTAAAAGTTTTGAAGCGATTACATTTTTTTGTTGCAATATTCAATCAATCACAATTAGGAATGAGTAAATGGCTGGAAAGTAGATAGGCCCATAGAGGCCATACCTCCTTAAGAAGTGTGAAAAGTTTTGGGTCAATAGCTCCAAAAATTGTCAAATTGAATAAATGCTAAGCTTAGCGCTAATGCTCAATCACAGACGACTGCTCTTGACCTGACTCAGATTCCCTCCAAATCACTTGGGGACCCTTATCAAGTGATGGGCCGTAGCTAGTTCAACTACAGGCAGTTACTAGTTTAACTACATTTCTCATTAGTGCGGTGGTAACATTGCTGTTTTCTAAATCAAATAGCTTTTCAGTAGCGGAGCTCCTTTATTGATCAAGTAGCGCGGTAGCATCCTGTGGGAGTGTGTGTGGATGGTGGCTGGTTTAAGCAGCCTCACCTGGCCCGAGTCAGACTGATTGGACTCTGGGGCTGGGTGAGGCTGCACACCTGTTGCACATTGAGCAATCAGTGTGCACAGGTTAAACCAGCCACCACCACACACACTCAAGGAGAGCTCTCCGGCATGGCAGCATGGAGCACCAGCTGCATGCCTCATTCTATGCAACCTTTACAATAAACCAGTTCAACATCACCACCCTGTGTCCATTCGTTTGGAGGAGCCCGAGGAAAGTCACCTAGGTGGAGTATGGGAGCCACCTAGGTGGCGTGTAGCTTGGACCTTTGCTACACATCCATACAAGCTACATCTCCCGAGCATTTCTAAGGCTCAAAGCACAGCGGAGCTTTCTGCGGCAATCTGACATAAATGTAAGAATCAGTACCCCCGTACACGGTAAACACACAAAGACGTTAGGTATTGACCTCACGAACCAGTCATTGAGCTATTGCTACGACCATCAGTTGAGAGGTTATTGGTAAATAAACAACCAAACTGAAGATTTTTCCCTGCGTATCTGTTTGACTGACAGTCATTGTCATGTGTGCCTTATTAATTCATTTAATTGTCAACCTTCAATCTGTAAATTGGTTATTAATGTACATTGGATGTTGTAAGCGTAACTATGCGTCTTTGTATTTCAACTTTAGATCATTTTCATGTATTAGTTGGTCACGGAGTGAAACAGAAAGCCCTGATGGGATATTGTTTTTCTTTATCAGAAAAAAACGTTGTGGATGACCAAGAGGGGAAAAGACTAGTCACTGTAATCAACAAACAGCGCAGGGCGACACCGTTTGCATACACACACACACATTCTGACATCAGGGGTGCTCCTCAGCTTTTGGCGAAGTTGTCCGGGGGGGGGGGGGGGGGGGGGGGGGATCTACGTCTCATCCAAGTCATCAACGAGTACTAGCCAATGAGAGGCAGAGTAGGGCGGGACATGACTTCGCCATCTGTCTGCTCTAGAATATTAATTATTCTATTAACATTTTAGATTGTTACCAGTGAGCTATAATGGAGTTGATGTGGTTACTTTGCTGTTAACATTGCTCTTGCTGGTCTAGAAACAATAGTTATATTTTAAGTATGAAGGCGGTAGACTGCAGTGCAGGAGGACAAAGTGAGGCCCCCAGCTGCTCAGAAGAGGAGAAAGGCACTGGTACAGGCAAAGAAGGCAAAAAGTAATGTACTTTGGTGGGGTGGATTGGAGTTGGGGTGGGGTGGGTGGGGGGGTTATTGTATGTCACTTAAGGTTATTTATTTGTCATCTCACATGAATATATTTTACAATTCTAATAGATGCGAGAGGTCTGAACATCACTGACATGCTATTATGTGTCACTTAAACAGCGCTTAGAGAAATGTAGCATGAATCATAGGAAGGGGTCTGGGCGCTGCGCATTGCTCATTTTATTTGTTTTCTGGCTAAATAAGTGTGTCACCGTTTTGGGCCATCATCAGTTTGCACCCCTGGACATACTCACACTCTGACAGACAAAACGTGGCATGGCCCTAGCCCTTTGTGGGTTATATAATGTAAACCCACTTGAACTCGCCAAAACCTAATCACGGAAAGGCAGACGATTCTTGTAGTTCACATGTGACAGAGCCAAGCCCCACCCACCTCTTCCACCTCACAGCTTCTGACACATCACACACACACCAGGTCTGACCTGGCTTCTCTGCGTACCACTTCTAGGAACTGCAGGGCCAGTGTGGGCTCTGTGTGTGTGTGTGTGTGTGTGGGGGGGGGGGGGGGGGGGGGGGGGGGGGGGGGGGGGGGGGGGGGGGGGTTGCGTGTGTGTGCACAAGCTCTGCTTGCTCTTTAGCTCAGTGCACACCCCAAAGGCGCAGGGCTAGCACAAATACTTCTGCGAGCATGTGTGTTTGAGTGCCAGCATGAACGAGTGCACATGGCACAGGACCTTGAGAGGGAGAGAGAGAGTAAGAGATGGATAGTTAGAAGAGAGAGAGACACACACAATGTTCAATAGGAAGGAGCCCAGGTGAGGGACAGGAATATCGATTATTGAATTGCCAGGAGGAAAGAGTGTCAGACATGGGGCAGAGAGACAGAGAGAGAATGTACATGTGAAAGACGGAGAGCAAGAGAGACAGGCTGCTCTGGAGAGGGAGAGGCGCGAGTAAGGGGGCTGCCGACAGGAAAGGCAATGGCTGAGCAAATGTATGGGGAATTGGGAGTGGGAGGCGGGATGTAAAGGAGATGTAAAAAGGGGAGGAGCAGTGAGTGGGAGGGGAGAGGGAGTTGGGGGCTGATCGCAGCCAGGATGAACCGAGTGAACCGCAGTGAGTGTTGCCTGTGGGGTCAGGGAGTCCAACATTCCTCTGGAACACTGTGTTTACACTGCGTAGCCAAGAGGGGAGGGGGGAGGGGGGAGGGGGGAGGGGGAGGGTCCAGGGGGGTGCGAGGGGGCTAACGCGCAGGGAAGGAAATCATCTCCCAAATGCAGATCTCCGTGTGCAAGATGGAGATGAGTTGGGATTCAGATGTGAATTTCAGTCAATATCATTGATTGTCCTGAAGGGCGATATCTGAAATGGACTCCAGTGTTGCTGCCAGTCCAAAAAAAATTTATGCTATATTAAAACGTTCTAAAATTTGGTCTTAAAACTTTAAGGTTATTTGTGAAATCCATTGACCTGTTTTTCATTTTTTTTATGTTGGCTTACAGGATATTTCTTGATTCTCAATAAAACTGGGTACTAAAACAAAAGCCATTTCTATTAACATTAACAATGTTCATAGCCTTGTTTTGTGGAATCTATCATTCAGCTTTAAGCTTTTCTCACAAGGATTCTGTTTCTACATAAATGCGTTTCCTTTCTCCCTCTGCTGGCAAGCCTGACAAACGACAGCACTTCTACAGGTTAAACTGTTTATTGCACAATAAAATCAGTTACAACTACATTCTAGCACGCATCTCTATATTTACCATACAATTTACAACACAGTTGAAATGGACATTTTTTAACAAAAAAAAAAAGTGTTTTTATTAAATGACTCAACATGTACTGTATGCACAATCCACTTGTGTTTTTTCACAACAATGAAAAAAACCACGAGCACTCAGTTGTTTATTCTCTATCTCCTATATGCTCCTCGTGCGCCGGACGCTGCCTAAGGAAGCCCCCCCCCCCCCCCCCCCCCCCCCACACACACACACACTAGTGCTAGCAGCGCTAGCTTAGACAAACACTGTTTTTAGCTAGCAACTAACGTTTTGCACGGAGCACTAATTATGCCAGTGGACAATATGTTATGTCAGAGCAATAGTCATCAGTTGAGGGAACAGTACCGTATGCCACTTTACACACCCGAGTCATCAACATGGAGATCGCGTCTCTGAGGGCGGAACCAGGAACCAATACCAGCTGGGCGTCCTCAAAGTCAGGGGTAGAAAGGCCAACCTCAGATATGCCTTGACAGATCCAGAGTGCGGCTAATCTCCAAGGCCGCCTGAAGACCAACCAACTTGTACAGAAAATGTTCTACACATGATTTGTTCAGTGCTGCTTGTACTGCTTTTCGAGGGAAAGATACGGAACATTGGTTTGAAGTAACCGATCTTAAGCCATAGTAAGCTAGCAGCGCTAGCTAAGATGAAGATGATCGTTACCTAGCAGCTAATGTTAAAAATGCGTACAAAATGGCTGTGGAAAAATGTATTATCAATAGTCAACAGTTTTGGGGACAGTACTGTGGGAAAACGTAACGCTAATGCGAAGATCACAAAATGCACCGTTAGGAAAAATATGTAGACAAAATATACCTGCACGAAGAACACACACACACACACACACACACACACACACACACACACACACACACACACACACACACACACACACACACACACACACACACACACACACACACACACACACACACACACACACACACACACACACACACACACGTACCAGGAATATCAAGTTCAAGTTTTATTTGTCATATGCACAGTATGTCAGGACAACTGTACATTGAAATGTTTGTGGTGAGACAGGTATTCTACAACATACCTTAATATTGTGGTTACTCGGACGGGGGTTCAGAACAAACAAGCAGAGAAACCGCTGTGGTTAAATCCCACACAGGGAATCCTTTATTTTAACCACGCAATAAAGCAAATAAGGCAACTAAGGTTCTTCCTGGACCGGGGTAACTTCCTCGTGTATCCAAACTTCAGCCAGGGACTGGGGGGAATAAAGATCGTCGGGTTTCCGTGCGTCGTTCAGCGTGCTCTTCCACTTCTTCCCTCCCTTGCAATCGTTTGTCCTCTGGCTTAAGTAGGCCTTGAGCTGATTGTTAGCGCCAGGTCTGCAGCACCTGTGAATGATAATACTGATTATCAATTATCTTGCCCAGCTGCCTTTTACCTGCAGACCTGGAGTGTCTCTTCTCAGCCCTTTGGGGGCGCCGAGGTTCTCCTGGTCCTCCACACATCCTCCCCCTCAGCTCCATGCTGGTACAGGGAGCGACCACCCACAGGCACTCATCCCTGCGTGATAGGGCATCCGCATTCTTGTGGTCCTTTCCTGCGCGGTGTTCCACCTTAAAATTGAAGTCCTGGAGTTCCAGGAACCATCGAGTCACCCTGGCATTCCTGTCTTTCTTCATAGACATCCATTTTAGTGGTGCATGGTCGGTCACCAAGGTGAATCGTCTCCCCAAGAGATAATAACGCAGTTTGTGCACTGCCCACTTTATGGCCAAACACTCCTTTTCTACGACCGCATAGTCTCTCGTGTTTGAGCAACTTACGGCTTACATACATGACGGGATGTTCCTCTCCGTTTACCACTTGGGATAGGACTGCTCCTAGGCCCGTATCGGAGGCATCCGTCTGTACAACAAAGGGGCAGTTGAAGTCAGGAGCCGTGAGGACAGGCTCCGAGCACAGGGCTTCCCGTAGGGTGGTGAACGCCTTCTCTGCTTCCTCTGTCCACTTCACTTGATGGGGTAACCTATTTTGGGTGAGATCATGCATGGGGGCAGCTACAGCAGAAAAATGGGGGATAAAGAATCTGTAGTAACCTACCAGGCCCAGGAAGGTTCTCACCTGTTTCTTGGTAACTGGGTGAGGCCAGTCGGATATCCTGTCGACCTTCGCCTTCTGTGGTTTGACCATTCTTCGGCCTATGGTATAGCCCAAATACTCTGCCTCCTCCAGTCCCAGATAGCACTTTTTCGGGTTCGCCACTAGACCCGCCTGCCTTAGTGCTTGTAGCACGGCCTCTAGCCGCCTCAGACGGGTGGTCCATTCGAGGCTATGGATCACGATGTCATCCAGATAGGCGGCTGCGTAGTCCTTGCGGGGTCTGAGGATTTTGTCCATCATGCGCTGGAACGTGGCTGGAGCCCCATGAACGCCAAAGGGAAGCACTCGATACTGATAGAGGCCCTCGGGGGTGGAGAACGCCGTCTTCTCTTTGGCCTGCTCAGTGAGGGGCACTTGACAGTACCCTTTAGTTAGGTCTAGGGTGCTAATAAAACGGGCAGTTCCTAGGCGCTCGATTAGCTCATCCACTTGTGGCATGGGGTACGCATCAAACTGGGAGATCTCGTTCAGCTTGCGGAAGTCGTTGCAGAACCTCAGGGACCCGTCCGGTTTCGGTACCATCACTATGGGGCTGGACTAGGCACTATGGGACTCTTCTAATACTCCCATTTCCAGCATCCTTTGGACCTCCTCACGGACTTCCGCCTTCCTGGCCTACGGGATGCGATATGGTCGCTGTCTGACAATTTTTGGGGGCTCAGTCACAATGTCATGGGTGATGACCGATGTTCTCCCTGGACGGTCCAAAAACACGTCGGCTGTCCTGCTTAGCAGCTCCCTCAGGTCTTGTTTTTGGCCGGGGGTCAGCTGTGTTCCCATGTTGACCTTCGTGGGTTCCTGTGGAAAAACACTAGCTGAGAGGAAAGGAGGCGGGGTCACATCGGCATCATACCATTTCTTCAGTAAATGTACATGGTAAATCTGGTGACATTTACGTCGGCCTGGCTGCCACACCATGTAGTTTACGGGGCCTGTCCGGCTCAGCACCTCATAGGGACCGTGCCATTTAGCCAGGAACTTAGTCATTTGTAGGGACGAGGGCCAGTACCTTTTCTCCGGGTCTGAACTCCCGGATCTTTGCCCCCCTGTTGTACACTCGTGCTTGGGCATCCTGGGCCTTCCTCATATGCTCCCGTACTATCAGCCATACCTGGGCCATCCGCTGCTGCATCTGCTCCATGTGTTCGATGACATTCCGGTGTGGGGATGGCTGTTCCTCCCAGGCCTCCTTCGCCAGGTCCAGTATTCCTCTGGGTCTCCGACCGTAGAGAATCTCGAAGGAGGAGAATCCTGTAGAGCTCTGGGGTACTTCTCTAATGGAAAACAGGATGTATGGCAATAACTGATCCCAGTTTTTGCCGTCCGCATCAATTGCTTTTCGGAGCATCTGTTTTAGTGTCTGGTTGAACCGTTCAACCAGACCATCAGTTTGTGGATGATATACAGATGTACGTATTTGTCTCACCTTTAGCTTCCTGCACATCTCTGCCATTACCTTGGACATGAAGCACGAGCCCTGGTCGGTCAAGATCTCCTCAGCTATGCCGAAGCGACTAAACAACAGGAGGACTTCCCGGGCCACAGCCCGGGCAGTAGCGGTGCGTAGGGGTATGGCCTCTGGATATCTGGTGGCATAATCCATTAATACGAGGATGAACCAGTGTCCCAGACTGGACTTGGGAAGAGGCCTTACAATATCCATGGCCACGCGGCTGAATGGTGTCTCTATGATCGGCAGTGGAATGAGTGGGCTACGGAAGTGTGCCTTTGGTGCAGTCCTCTGGCACTCGGCACAGTGTTGGCAGTACTCCTGCACTGCCCTCTTGACGCCCGGCCAGTAGAACCGAGCGAGCACCCTCTCGTAGGTTTTCTCTGTGCCCAGGTGGGCCCCAAGGAGGTGAGCATGAGCTAAATACAGGACATTGGAGACGTACGGCTTTGGTACAAGCAATTGGTTAATGTATGTCCCCTCCCCCATCCTTACTACACGGTACAATAACCCCTTCTTGACGGCAAAGTGTGGATAGGTTAGGTGACTCACCCCCTCTTTAAGTGTCACCTCGATGTCCACTACATCCCTCTGAGCTTGCACCAAGTTGGGATCGCAGAGCTCATCTCCTCATGGGCCCAGTAGGAGGTGACATAGAGGCAGGGGGACCCACCACGGTCGCTGGACCCCGCTGAGGGCATGGGCACATCTCTGACAGGGCAGTTCCATGCTATGTGGCCCTCCTCTCCAAAGGTGTAGCACCTTCTGCGGTTCCGGTTCACGGTAGGCCGGCGGTCTCCAGCTTGCTGGGGCCTGGGGCTAGCCACTGTGGTATTGGAGACCCGGTCCTCCGGGCTCTGCTTCGTCCGGCTGTCGATTCGCCCCGCTCGTGGAGCCTCCAGCTTGGTTGACCGCATCATTTCTACTGTCACCTGGTGATTTTCAAGTAGGGCGACCAGGCCTTCCAGGGTACTTGGGCTAGTCTGGGCGGCATACTTCTTAGCCTCTGGAGGTAGCGCTCGGATGCAGCGATCCAAGACCACCCTTTCCACCATGGGGGATCCGTATCCTTCTGTGAGCCACGTCCTCGTGATACGGGTGAGAGCGGCTACTTGGCTACGGGCGGGCTGAGTCGGGTCATAGACCCAGGTATGGAATCTCTGGGCGCGGGCCGGTAGGCTGTACCCGTAGCGTGTTAGAATGGCAGCCTTAAGGGTGGGATAGTCTGCTGTCTCCGCGGCAGATCCGCTGGGCTTCCCCAGACAAGTACTGCGAGACGATCCCCGCCCAATCCCCCGCAGGCCACTTCGCCTTGGTGGCGGCCCGTTCAAAAAGTTTGAGGTAGGCTTCCACATAGTCGTCTGTTGTGAGTTTGGTTAAGACGTCCTTGGGACTGGGGGGAAGCTCCGCAGCCGGGGTCAAGCGCTGTCAGAAGGTCGCCATTGCCGCCTGGAGCTCCATTTGTCCCTTCAGTAACGCTGAGATGGTGGCTTACATTTCTTTTATTTTTTTATGAGCGGCTAGATCTGAGTTTCCCGCATTCTCCACCATATGTGGTTACTCGGACGGGGGTTCAGAACAAACAAGCCGAGAAACCGCTGTGGTTAAATCCCACAAAGGGAATCCTTTATTTTAACCACGCAATAAAGCAAATAAGGCAACTTAGGTTCTTCCCGGACCGGGGTAACTTCCTCGTGTATCCAGCCTTCAGCTAGGGACTGGGGGGAATAAAGATCGTCGGGTTTCCGTGCGTCGTTCAGCGTGCTCTTCCACTTCTTCCCTCCCTTGCAATCGTTTGTCCTCTGGCTTAAGTAGGCCTTGAGCTGATTGTTAGCGCCAGGTCTGCAGCACCTGTGAATGATAATACTGATTATCAATTATCTTGCCCAGCTGCCTTTTACCTGCAGACCTGGAGTGTCTCTTCTCAGCCCTTTGGGGGCGCCGAGGTTCTCCTGGTCCTCCACAATATATCTAGTGTAATCAAATATATACACATTAAATAAAAATAGAATATATAAAAATAATTTATTAATTGCACAAATACACAACAGCAAGTGTAATAGCCCAAACCAAGTTAGTCTTTAGTAGTACTGAGATGAGTGATCTTTGGATTTTTGGACATTTAACAGACTAAACTAAAGCTAAATTATACAGCATCCAGCATTATACAGTATGTTGTCCAGCATCCTGATGGCCTGTAGGTAGAAACTGTTCTGTAATCTGTTGGTTCTGGATCGGATGCTACAGTACCGTCTCCCAGATATCTGCTAAACAGATGGTGTTCTGGGTGGTTGCAGTCCTTGATGATTTTATTTTTTCCTTCAACATCGTTGCTGGTCCTGAAGGCACGGGACTTCGATGCCAATGACGAGCTCAGCTGTCTCTGTAGTGCCTTACGGTCACCGAGCAATCAATTGCCGTACCAGACAGTGATGTAGCCCGTCAGTATGCTTTCTATGGCGCACTTGTAGAAATTCATCAAGACTTTGGGAGGAAGATGAAACCTTCTGAGTCTCCTCAAGAAGGAAAGTCTTTGACGAGCAAATTTCCCCTCCGTGTTGGTGTGGAGAATCCAGGTCAGGGTTCTCCACCTAACCACCGTGAGGTGAACGGCAAGGAACTTAAAACTACTGACCCTTTCCACTCAAGCACAACTGATGTATAGAGGGGCATGTACATCCCCCTGTAGTTTCCTGTAGTCCACAATCATTTATTTCGTTCTGCTGATGTTGAGACAGAGGTTCCTGTCATTGCACCACTGCGTGAGGGCCTTGACTTCCTCTCTGTAGGCTGTCTCATCCCAATCTGAGATGAGGCCCATGACGGCGGTATCATCAGCAAACCTGATAATGAAGTTGGAGCCATACCTGGCAGTGCAGTCATGTGTATACAGAGAGTACAGGACGGGACTGAGAACACATCCCTGTGGGGCTCCTGTGCTCAGGGTCAGTGTAGAGGAGGTGCGACTACAGACTTTCACCACCTGTGATCTGCTCGTTAGAAAGTCCATAATCCATTTGCACAGGTGGCTGTTTGCTCCTAGGTCTCTGAGCTTGATGATGAGCTTGGCTGG
Source organism: Lota lota (assembly GCA_026745465.1). Lineage (NCBI taxonomy): Eukaryota > Metazoa > Chordata > Actinopteri > Gadiformes > Lotidae > Lota > Lota lota. Next base: position 1,336,408 of record JACYXH010000719.1, read on the forward strand.
AATGATTGTATTAAAGGCAGAGCGATAATCAATGAATAACAAATCACAGGAGTTTTTCCTGTCCAGGTGTGAGAGGGCAGTGAGCATCGCCAGAGCAACAGTATCAGTAGTGGATCTGTTCGTACGGTATGCAAATTGAAGAGGGTCCAAGGAGGCTGCTAGGGAGGAACAGATATGAGTTTATGATTGCAAATGTCAGTGCGACTGGGCGGTAGTCATTCAGACACGTCACTGCAGATTTCTTGGGGACTTGGACAATGGTGGTCTTCTTGAAGCATGTGGGAATCACCAACAGGTTTAGAGAGAGGTTAAAAATGTCAGTGAAAACCGCAGCTAACTGGCTGGCACATGCTTTGAGGACACGGCCGTGAGGACATCAGGACCTGGTGCTTTGCATGGGTTCACTGACTTGAAGGACCTGATCACATCCAGTGAAAGAGCGAATAATAAAGTACGACCCTGTCTGGAACCCATTGCAAACCCAAATGAAATTGAACAGTTTCTCACAGTCAGTTCAATCGCAGAGGGGTTGGAATAAATCACCTTAATCATGTTGATGAATAGCTAAACAAAACCCATTTTTTTCAAGTACCGTCGATAAACAAGACCATTTCAAGCAGTCAAATGCTTTCTTCGCATCTAGCGACAGCTCCGCAGCAGGAGATTCAAGTGAGGCAGCCCCATCTATGATATGAAGTAGTCACCTCATATTGTCTGAAGCCAACCTAGTCCTAATTAAGCCGGTCTGGTTGCAGTGAACCAATTAAATCATGTCAGTCTGTAAACGTCGGGCAAGTTCTTTGGCATAGATGTTCACTTCCAAATTTAGAAGTGAGAGCAATATTAAGTATTAACCAGGTTAATCTATGAAAAATTATAATATATTATCAGGTTATTACCACCTTAAATAAGCAGGTAAATACAGAGAAACTACAGCTGAAATACTAAGAAAAACCTCCACTATTACCCATCAGCTCAACTAAGCAAGACATTTGGACTGTTTAGGTTGGTAATAATGCAGATGTGTTGCATACTTCCTAGGAAGGTAGGCAACCGATTCTTAAAAACACCCCCTCTTTCACCCATCAATTCAAATTGCCATTTTAGTTATCCAAGTGTTACGAACCAACCGCAGGGTAAGTCCGAAACGTTTCACCAGTCCTGGGTGTCGTGAAGAAAGAGACAGGACAACGACAGCGGGCTGCGGAAGCGCTGCGCACGGTGGGGAGCGCTACTCACCGGCACTCGGCTTGTTCAGGTCGCTTCCCACTTCCGGGTCAACCTGGGCCAGATCGTGCGGTTCCTCTTCTTCGTTCAGGTCACACCCCAACATAAACGTGTACAATGGCCGAACCACCGGAGAACGTCACTGGCAACGTGTGGCACAGACATCCCGAGTCCCGTACTGGTGTAACTGAACCGATTCCCCGTGGCGCGTTACAAAATAACGCGGTGCTAGCGTTCCTCTAAATCCACACGTACAATTACACCCCAAAAGAACAGACGGGTTTATACAGAAATCGCTCCAACAACGCATGTACTACTCCTCTCCGTCGGTGTCCATCCGGTCTTTTGATAGTTTTCCCGCGCCGGGCTCCCACAGGTGAGTTAAATCCCCTTTGATCCGTCCCGTGTGGGGATTATCAGCCAATCCCTGCGCCGCCGTAAACCAGCGTCATACACATACTTAGGCTACCCCCAGTGCTCAGAAACAAGTAGGATGAAAAAGGCATTGAAAGAAGGAAGTAGAGGTTTTCACACAATTGTTCATCCCTCGTAACACCTCCCTTCTACAAAACAAAACGAAAATCAAAATTGCAAGGTTCAGGTCATTAACATACTTTACTCAACCTCTGGATAAAGTGTCAGCGAGAATGTTCTCTTTTCCCTTGACATGGCGTATCACCAAACTGTGAGTCTGCAACGCTAAGCTCCCATCGATGGAGTCTTTGATTCGTTGTCTTAAATCTCTCCAAGAAAACCAGAGGGTTATGATCTGTGTAAACCTCTATGCTACCCGAACCACTAGAGGTATAGATTTCAAAGTGCTGTAAGGACAACACTAGAGCGAGGGCCTCTTTTTCGACGGTCGAATAGGCTTCCCGGGCCCTATTAAACTTCCTGGAAAAATAGGTGATAGGATGTTCAAAGCCAAAAGCATCAGTCTGCATCAAGACTGATCCGACTCCTACATCAGAAGCATCAGCACAGAGTTGAAAGGGCCTATCGAAATCTGGCGCAGCTAACAGGACAACACAGCCTTCAAATGATCTAGAGCGAGCTGATCCGACCAGACAAGGTTCATCTGTAAAAGACAGGTAAGAGGTGTAGCTACACTAGCAAAGTTAGGGACACCTTTTCGAGAAAAACCTGCCATTCCCAGAAATCTCATGAGTTCCCGTCAGTTTTTAAGGGGTGACATCTCTAGTATAGCCTTGACCTTGGCGGTAAGAGGCTTTACCTGACCTAGCCCCACTATATGACCTAAGTAAGTCACTTGAGCTTTGGCAATCTCACCCTTGGCTAGATTGACTACCAGCCCGGCAGAATCGCGGCGGCTGAACAAGGCTTTAAGGTAAAAGATATGCTCCGCCCACGTGTCACTGTAAATGATAATGTCATCTAAATAGGCAACACTGTTAATTAGTCCGTCAGTGAGCACATTCATTACGTGTTGAAATGTGGCAGGGGCATTCTTACACCCGAATAGCATCACTAAGACCTGATACAAGCCTTCTGGCATTACAAAGGCTGAAACCTCTTTGGCCCTAGGAGTAAGAGGGGGTTTGCCAATAACCTTCCATGAGATCAAACTTTGATATGAATTTGGCTGTACCCACCCAATCAACACAATCTTCCAGACGGGGTAACGGGTATGAGTTTGTTTTTGTAACAGCATTGAGTTTTCTATAGTCCACGCACATACAAGGTTTACCATCGGGTTTTGTAATGGGAACAAGAGGAGAGCTCCAGCCACTATTACTGGGCTCTGTGATGCTTTAACATGTATTCAATCTCTTTCCTTATCAACTTGTTTTCTAGGGTTTACCCTACAAGGATGTTGTTTTATAGGGGCTACCCCAGAGGTATCCACGTCGTGCGGCACCAAGGAGGCGACACAGTCTAGGCTGAGAATGTAACAAGTGCACCACATCTTTCAAATACAGGGTACGTTCTTGCAGATGTTTCAGTAAGCTGAAACCGCACTGCACAAGGAAGCCTTGTTTGTTTCCATAGTGTTACCATGTTCTTATGTCCTTTTCCATGCAATAAACACAAACTTTAACCATGTATGTTCTGCAACGTTACTAAGTAAGACTTTACAATTTACTCAATAAGTAAGCTGCAACTTCACTGTCAAAAGGAAGCACCATTTGTTTCCATAGTATTACCAGGCTTGTATCGTATAACTTGTAACTGGTAAAGCAATAAACACAACCTTTTACTATGCATGTTGTGATGGAAAATGACCCAAGGCCCTATTCCGAGGTCAGCTCGCTTAAATTAATTAGGTTTGATGCGCAAGTGATTACGTGCACACCATAGTGGCCTATCTGTCTTTCTTTTTTCTAACTCCCCACAGTTGCCTGTTTTCCTGCATTCTTGCAGTATGCTCTGTACTCTGTGAAGCACTCCTGGGAAAGCTCCCCTCGTTAGCCAGGTGCCCAGCCTCGACTGTGCATTGAACCCGTTATAGATAGTAAATAGCGGCATCTCGAGATGTCTCTGAAATGTTGTTTGCTCCACTCCACAAAAAGGGCTTCCCTCCTCTTATCCAGGGCGCTTTTTCTCGAGAACTCTGCTCTGCGTGGAGTTGCCTTTGATACGGTGTCTTTTATTTGCTGCAGCGTATGAAATAAATAAACTACGGGTATCCATTTTGTCTTAGCCTTTTATTCGAGCCAGCCACCAGTCATTTAATGTGCTATAACAATGTTCTGCAACGTTGCCAATTAAGACATTCCATTTTAGATTTAATAATTAGCTTGCATTGATGTTAATGGGCTCAAGCTAGTTTCACTTAAAGCCAAAGTGCGAATGGAACTCCCCTCAGCTCTCTTCTACTGTGGCTCTATGTCAACATACTCCATTCTCACTTCATTTGTGGAGGAAGGATGGAAGTATTGTTGTTTGCCTTTAATGTACCTCATCACAGCGTCCCGGTCCTATCCCAGGAACCACGAATCAATCATACCGGGGGTTGTTCCGAATATTGTGTTCATATAACATGTTCTTGTATTAAATACAGCATATTTGTGTGCAGGTTACAGAACAACAGAATAATGGTGGTAGGTCGTAAACAAGCGCATATGGATATAAATTAGAACTGGGGGGATGGGGGGATTCGGAAAGAAATGTAGGTCATTGTTCCACATGTTTGAAATACGTGTTGTGTAATAAAATACATAATTTAGGTTATTTCTTCAACAGCATATAGCATACCCGGATTATATTCCCTCAAAACACCAAAAGAGCATCAAAAGCGCCACGAGCAGTTACAACCATCTACGTTGATATACATTGGTGTCTATAAACGTTGATGTCAAACGTATTTTTGGTTCAGAAACATTGAGTTTCAACGTATCCGTGGTTTGCAGAAACGTACAAATAGCTACGTTTCTTCTGGCGACTGGTCTGAACAAAGATAATGTGCGAAATACCGATACCGTGCTCAAGCTACTCCGATATAACCGCCCCGATACCACTTTACGACAAAGCCACATTAACCTCTCCTCAGCAGGTACCGTTAAGGAGACCAGGAGCATGGAACATGCGTACATTGGTGATCGCCCAATTTTCAAACATCCAGACACGCAGCAGAATCAGTTTCACGATTTATTCGATATACACAGCAAACAATACAATAATGACCATGGAAATGTTACTCTTATTTGTTATCCAAATAATGAGTAACATGGTGGTAACTAATTACCACCATCGACATGGTTACCACCCGGTTACCAGTCTGTTTCCCGGTAGAGGTCCCGAGTAGTGATGTGTGATTCATGAACGATTCGTTCTTTTTGAACGAATCTTTTGTACGATCCGGTACGTACGATCGGTATCTGCGAGTGAATCGTTCATTTCGTTCTTGGTTTTGCGCATGGTCATCACTTTATAAGGACCCATTTTCTATGTGGTGTTTAAATGTGTACTAAAGTAGCTCCTCAGACACATTGTTTCTTCACGTGCCAAACTAAACCTAATTATGGTGATTGATTATGAAAATGAGCATGTTGGATGTATCGTGTACTGTTTGTCTACTTGTCTGCTTAAAAACTAATTTTAACGCAGCCCCCTACGTATTCACTGTTACCGTAAATCATCCAGTATATGCGCAAGCGCATTAGACTACCGTACATGACACGGATTATTTATATGATCAGGTACGAGTGGATCGTTCTTCGATTTGCGCATGCGCAATTGAAAGATCAGACTCGAAAATATGTATTTGAATGAACGAGAAAAAAGAGCGGAACTTCGCATTACTAGTCCCGAGAACAGCGTGGCTTTCCTTTTCTCTACCTGCACATAGAGATACGTGCAGCGCGTATCACAGGCCAAAACTATTACACTGTGATACATGTTGGATTAATTATTGGTGTTGGGTGTGTATTATTCAGTCTATGGGACTATCCATAATCGCCCCTTTCCCTAGTGTGAGTGTGTTGGCCTGACTCATTCGAATGAACTAATCCCACTCTTGCATTGTCTTTGTTGAAGTGATGAGCATTCATCCCACGTTCCTTTACGTCTAAACGTATTGACACAATCAGATAACCGTGCAGCTCCACTCACTAGTACACACTACATCCGTGGTGCTGTTTACATGCCCTCACCTCTTTTCTTAAAGGCACAAAACGCACTTCCGTCGGCTCAACACGATAACTTGCATTTAACGCAGCGCTTACATCGCACAAACTATATATAATATAATCGGCACACAATGACTATCATAAGAAACGTCACATTAGTATAGGGAACAAACAACCCAAGTAAGCAACAGCGTCATGTTGTATATTTAATTTGTTACAGTCAGAAAGTGAGGAACATCTGATTAAAATAAAACATATTTTCATAGTCATTGTAAGAACTGTAATTTAATCACATAGTACTTATATTGGTACTCGGTATTAGCAAGTAACCAAATGTATAAGTACTACTACTAAAAGTGGTATTGGTGCATCCCTTTCTGCTGGGTAGAATTCACTCAGTATACCCACCTATTTAACTCTCCACAGCCTCTTGTTGTAAAGGGGTGTGTGTGTGTGTGTGTGTGTGTGTGTGTGTGTGTGTGTGTGTGTGTGTGTGTGTGTGTGTGTGTGTGTGTGTGTGTGTGTGTGTGTGTGTGTGTGTGTGTGTGTGTGTGTGTGTGTGTGTGTGTGTGTGTGCAGCTGTGACTACTGTGTGAGGGTGTCTTCATAAACGAACCAAACAGTACATACAAGTCCAACGTGTTTTCATAAGGCATTAGGTGGCAAAAGAAAGACCAGCTCAACCAAGAAACCAGCATTAATGTTACATTACATTGACGTAATGCTATCGGTCTGCGCTTGAGGCTAAGAAAATGCAACTTGGTGAGGTTATTAACTGGCTGAAAAAACAATGCTTTTCCTTATTTAAAGAACCCAAAAATGAACAAAAGCAGTGTTGGAGAAGAGGCCAAACGAGGGAAGGGAGGCTCGGTAAGGTGAGAATCAGTACGGGACCAGATGGAAATTAATTTGGTGATTTTGCTCAGCTTGAAATACAACCCCAAAACAATTCCTACTACAGCACACATGGGGACATGGTGTGTGTGTGTGTGTGTGCCTTTACCTTTGGGACCTCAGCGTTAGGGGGACAGTACCAGCATCAGGTCACATTTGACACATTAAGACCACACATAAAATAAGAAAATACATTCACAAATACATATCTACAAAAAGAACAAAAGAAACACAAACAACCAAATGCATTGGTAGAGAAGATGCTATTTAAATGGCTCAGTAGACAAACACAGCCGTGCCAGGCCTGCGGCAAGGAGAGGAACAGAAAGCATTCAAACTGGTACTCTACGTGTCTTCCATGTGCCCTGCCTGCATGGACCTCAGTGGAGAGCAACCGGTGAGGGGGGTTTGTGGAGATGGCCACAGTGGATGTACACATGGCACAGCATTACACACAGAGGCAATAGTAGGGTTGCTGTTTTCTGCTCATATTCACAACAAAGCCCAATCATTCAGGTCATTTATTTGTCTTTTTTTTCTATTTCAGGAAGTCTTCAACAGCAACCGTTTGGCTCAAAAGGTGGAACACAACTGTGCTGGTGGTAAAAGAAAGAGACAAAGACAATCTTGGACATACAATGACATAACATGATGCCATCTGCCAGCCCTGGACCAGATAGGCAAACAATTAGATTCCTGCAAACAGCGTTTATAACAGCATCTTTTTTTTTTTTTATCAGCATCACACCGTTTAAGAAGGGATCATTCATGGGAAATGAACCACAAGAAAATATTATTATGCTTCAAGACACTTGCAAGAGTGTTTTACATCAAGCAAGAGATCCATAAGTTGGCATGGCAGGTGCTGCACCTCCATATGCAATATACACGTACAAAGATGTGGTCTCAATATACACATTGTTTACAGTATATGGCTAAGTTCATTTACATCTCCTTAATGTCTTTTTATGTGTCTTGTGTGAGCGTTTGCAGATGTTTTCTTGGTTTCATTACTTGTTTTTGTTTGGTTGTACCTTTCCATCCATGGATATATTGGCTTAAAGCGAGAGACAGCTCCTATGGACAGTGAGTTTGCATTAAGAGTACAGTTTTCCCTTTTCTTTACATGGCGTGACTGCAGACTCACATCCTTCACAGTTTGCCTTCAGTGTTAACCACCCTCCCTCTCCCATCGCAACGACCCCATAAATATACATACATTATATTCATACGCATCTCATGTTTTAAAAAAATAAGTTATTGCGCATCCAAAAAAGTGCAATGTTACATTTGAAAAATATCTCTTTCGCACCCCTCCCTGAAACCTCCATTTTGAGGGGCGGGGTCTGTGGGTGGTGTTGGTGAAGGAGTGTGTGTGAGGGGAGGAAGCTTGGGAGTGGAGAACGGTGTCCCCCGCTACGCGATCACCATGGGAACGTCGTCAGAGAAGCCACTGATCATGGGGGTGTCTTCGTCGTCGTCACCTTCATCAGGAAACACACAACAGAATGGCATTTAGCAGAACGTAAACGGCAAGCGGTCATTGGTCCATTTCAACATGTTAAATGGAACACGTGGAAAAGGAAAATGAAAACATAAAAAAGAGCCAAATGCGTTGTATAAAATCCCCCCCCCCCCCCCCCCATTTGGCTGAACACCACTCCAACACCACAACGACGTTTGAAGACCACAGCCTGGGTCACGTCTGATGAGCAAACAGCGCCCATGACCCCAGGCTACTTTATGACGTCATCTAAGCACTGCTTTTGATTCAGCGACCCCTAGCGGTCATATTAGGCTTTTTTGGTTTTCCCTTTGGGTTATAATATCTATCTTGTATTATACCGCGTATAAAGTCTGCTAAGCTACAAATCTCAAAGCTGACGCCAGGGGGAGTCCTCCCTCCCACAGAACACATCTCTCCTGAACTCTCTGAAACAGCTCGTTTTATATATATATATATATATATATATATATATATATATATATATATATATATATATATATATATATATATATATATATATATATATATATATATATATAAAATTGCAGAAGTACCGCCTCTCGACAGGTTTGGCACGCCCTCAATCAAAGCTAGTTAGTGTGGTGGCCTGGTGGCCTGGTGGCCAGGTGGGTCTAGTGGTCAGGTGGTCTGGTGGTCAGGTGGTCTGGTGGTCAGGTGGCCTGGTGGCCAGGTGGCCTGGTGGTCAGGTGGCCAGGGGGTCAGGTGGCCAGGTGGTCAGGTGGCCTGGTGGTCAGGTGGCCAGGTGGTCAGGTGGCCTGGTGGTCAGGTGGCCAGGTGGTCAGGTGGTCTGGTGGCCTGGTGGCCTGGTGGCCAGGTGGCCAGGTGGCCTGGTGGCTTGGTGGTCAGGTGGCCAGGTGGCCAGGTGGCCTGGTGGTCAGGTGGCCTGGTGGTCAGGTGGTCTGGTGGCCAGGTGGCCTGGTGGCCAGGTGGCCTGGTGGCCAGGTGGCCTGGTGGCCAGGTGGCCAGGTGGCGCCAGGTCGAGGAGACGATGTTGTCGTCAGTGGGAAGGTAATCCCGCTTTGTGTCCCATAGGAAGACGAAATGAAGAATCAGTGGTTTCATTTCCTTTTGACCGTTCCTTTGCTTTTATGGAGGGCTGCATCCTCAACCGGGCACAAGTCACTGTTGGAACTTCACAACATGTACGTTCAGGATCACAGCGTAGCTACCGGGCGATAAAGTGAGGAGTTCAAGGTCCTGCTCCACCACGCCGCTGGTCTCACTGAAACTGAATGTCCAGCGAGCGCCACGCCCGTCTCAAAAGGACGCTGCCTGCGTTAGTGCGTCAACAAACATTGTGCAGTTAAAAATGAATTTGCAGTAATGCCGTTCTTATCGCGTTGATCGGCCAGCGGCAATATAAATAAATAAAAACCTTACCTAGATCGTCCCCGGAGGAGAAGATGGCCGACCCCAGGCGGGAGTTGTAGTGGGAGTTGGCGAAGGTGGTGAAGTTGTTCTGCAGCCGTCTGTGGCGCATGTAGAGCGCCAGCAGGCCACCGCATGCTCCAAGCAAGAGCAGGAAGAGGACGGGCACTACCACAACCGCCACGTCCTCCGATTGGCCCTCGACCCTCACCGCCGTGGCCCCTGGAAGACACGGTGTCAGCGGTCTGCGTGAGGAACTGTGAGGTCTACCCCCAGAAGTTGCTGAGCTCTTGACCTCAGGGATCACATGATTCTTTACACTTATGTCATACGTTTATGAGTGAAGCTGAAAACCAATCAAAGCATGCAACCCTTAAGCAGTCCTTCAACGACTTTAAGATGATATGCACGGGCACATAACTGTTTACATCTGCTTTCATGCTAAAGATTTGGTGCATTTTGCTGATATATTTACTGTCAAATGACATGCAGTCAACATGGTTGAATAGGTATGTTCCAAAGGTTAACTTCCTGGGCACTAGGAAAAGGTCAGCGATGGACTGGTTAGCACCCAGCAACAAGGGCTGGAAGGTTGGTACCTTGGCCCAGCTGATCATACAGGAGCAGGGCGGGCTCTCCACACAGCTGCCCGCTGAGCAGGCAGCTGGCCTGGACAGAGAAGCTGTAGTTGTGCCCTGCCAGCAGGCGGTTGATACGGAAGAAGGTCTCGGTGGTGTTGCCCAGGAACATGGTCTGGTTGCTCACGCTGTCGTACATGTGCACCTCGTAGCCCTGCAGAGAGAGAGAGAGAGAGAGAGAGAGAGAGAGAGAGAGAGAGAGAGAGAGAGAGAGAGAGAGAGGTGGAGAGAGAGAGCGAGAGAGAGAGCGAGAGGTGGAGGTGGAGAGAGAGAGCGAGAGAGCGAGAGCGAGAGGTGGAGGTGGAGAGAGAGGTGGAGAGAGAGAGGTGGAGAGAGAGAGCGAGAGAGAGGTGCAGAGAGAGAGGTGGAGAAAGAGAGGTGGAGAGAGCGAGAGAGAGGTGGAGAGAGAGGTGGGAAAAGAGAGGTGGAGAGACAGGTTGAGAGAGAGAGATAGGTAGAGTGCAGGAGTGAAAGTCACATAGTTATCATTTCATTAGTCTTCCCAACTGAAAACAAAATGTTCGATCTAAGTAAATGGATTGGATCTGTGTAGTTCATTGAGGTCCTCTCTCCTCTGTGCAGCTCTGAATTGAACTGAGCTGCACCGAGGGGAGAGGAAAGAACAGAGGGATTAAAACTACAGGCATAGCACAACCAGGCAGAAATGATGTGCCTTTTGGTGCACACTTCCAGCCAAAGCTTCTTACAACATTGTGCGTGCATGCATTCTTAGCACGGGTGTAAGGTGCTTCTCAATGGGACCCGCCATGCTAAGAATGAATACACTCACAATTGTTTGGCATACGGCTTGTATTAGCCTCGATTTCCAGTCTCTCTTGTGACACCTTCGTTCTATAAGAGAGCCTGGAGGAAGAAGCCAACAATGGTGGCAGGCCGATCAGCATATGTTGACACACAGTAACCATTCAAAGGACAATACCGGTCTGGGTGATAAAACCATCGTAACCAGTGTCATTTGAGGGCCCTTTAGCGTGAGCGGGCCCTTTAGCGTGAGCGGGAGGGACTTGGAGAGCTTGTTCGCCGGGCGCTCCTCACCCGGCTCTCGTTGAAACCTTTCTCCTTAACGGCCAGACTCTTCCACAGCAGGAACACGTGATCCTTCCCGCTGATCATCTTCAGGGCTTCTGGCGCAGGCAGGGCCACTGCAGTACAGGACAGAGAGCAGAAGTGGGCAAACAACGGTTGTTGCAACATGCAACTAGACATGTCGAAATGTGCATTTCCTGAAGAAAATGTGTTATGTGTGGCTGCATGAGCCATCTCCTCATATGCCCGGTTTGCCCTGAGCATGCTTCAATTCTAACGCTAGGAAGGCTTATACGCAAACACGGTGAGTTTCTATCCCTGGGCCAGGAAGCAGACTTCTGATTGATTTAATGATGTTAGCTAATTTACACATAATAATTTATAATAATTTATCATTTATAATGGCCGCATAACTCTGCCATTATTCACTCAATATAAAAATGGAATTGTTTCTGCACTTCTGACATCAAATATTGCGTCATTCGGTATCATCATTGATGAGAAACCAAAAATTGGTTTTCCAAAACTTCAAGGCAAAGAAGGATCGAAGGTCAAAGATGACCTTACTTAAAGTTTCACTTGGACCTCGAGTCATAGCGCTCCCTGTGGACAAAGTGGTACTCAACCTTGTCAGTTAAGTCTCACTCAGTGTATGAATTGCAGCTACATGCCAGTAGCGCTCCCTGTGGACAAAGTGGTACTCAACCTTGTCAGTTAAGTCTCACTCAGTGTATGAATTGCAGCTACATGCCAGTAGCTCTCACTGCCAACCCAAGACCGCCAGAATTAAAAGGGCGGCTGGTTGCTATGCTATCACCATCAGGTGGTACAACTTCAACAGCACTGATGTCAGGGGTGCTACCCGCGGGACCGGTGGGAGGAACCCCAAGCCATCGGGCACTAAGGTGGATACACTGACATCTGAGTTTGCTCAGATGTCAGTGTATCCACCTTAGTGGCCGATGGCTTACACTGACATCTGAGTTTGCTCAGATGTCAGTGTGTCCACCTTAGTGGCCGATGGCTTACACTGACATCTGAGTTTGCTCAGATGTCAGTGTGTCCACCTTAGTGGCCGATGGCTTACACTGACATCTGAGTTTGCTCAGATGTCAGTGTGTCCACCTTAGTGGCCGATGGCTTACACTGACATCTGAGTTTGCTCAGATGTCAGTGTATCCACCTTAGTGGCCGATGGCTTACACTGACATCTGAGTTTGCTCAGATGTCAGTGTATCCACCTTAGTGGCCGATGGCTTACACTGACATCGGAGTTTGCTCAGATGCAACACCTGTGCAGAATTCTGAGAATAATGACCTAGGCCTAGGAAGCTGTGGAGCCAACGGTGGCACTCATCCTGGTCGCTCCGGGAGAGCATTGAGGACTGATTCCCAGCGGTCCCAGACCACAAGGTCATGCACGTGATTATTATCCCATTAAATGCTACTGCCGCTCGCATGGGGTATCTTGGGAATACACTTTCCCACCCCCTATTGGCCCTTTCACAGCCACTCCAACTTCCCACGTGGACCCCTCCACCCAGTGCCTCAGTGAGACCTCACAGCAAACGTTCCCCTTCATGGCTAAGGAGCTTGGCAGGCTCATGTCCAACTCAACTCTTGGTTGTTGCCAGGTGTGGCTGGTGAAGAAGAATGAATGAATCGCTAAACAGTTAACATGGTTTCACCTCGTTCTGCTTTCCCTCCCCTCCCTGCCAGAACCCTGTCTCTGACCCCCCAATATGAGCTGATCAAACAGTTAATATGATGACACCTTTGCCCTGCCCTCCTATGCAGCCCCTCTTGGTGTTGAAAAACAATCTCCATTTGGATCTACAGTGCCACAAGAACAGGAGAATTCCAGGGTGTCCTCAGTGCTTCCTTGCTCTTCAACCTCTGAGGAACAGAGCATGCCTTGCCCATGGTGTCCCCATGAGCTTGTTTGACCTTCCCGTCAAGAGGTGGTGGTCACCGTCACCCCAGGCCTAGGATGGGGAGCTGTGTGCCAACACAGGGCAGTAAGAGGTGGAGCCCAGAGGAAAGAATATATACATGTGCTTCATCTTAAGGCTGTACAACTGGCACTGAGGCCCTTTCTGCCCTTCCTGGAAGACAAATATGTGCTACTCCAGTCAGACAACACTAGGCGGGTATACCACATGAACCACCTGGGGGGTGCGTGATGCAGGCGGTCGCTGCATGTTCCCCAGTGGCTCCTGTCACGGGCCTTCACTCACGTTGCCTCAAGGCAGTTTGTCTTTCAGGAGTGCACAACGGGGTGGCAGACTCCAAGACAGCGTTTCTTTTAGCAATAGCAAAGCAGGTGAGCGAGCTCAACGCTCTCTCTAACAGCCAGGCATACATGTGCTGGAAAGCGGATGATTTGGGGTCACACCCTGGCCTTAACCCTCATTTCTACCAAAGAGGGCTTCCCCCCTCCATGTCAACCAGGCCTTTGAATTGGTGGCATACAACCCAACACACGTGATGACCAAGCACGTCTGCTTTGTTCATTCCAACAGCTGAAATTACATGTTCAAGTGACAGCTGCATTCCACAGGTCGTCTGCACTATTTGTTTGCCTTGGAGGGCCTAGAAAAGGTCTAGCTGTTTCGACACAGATCATTTCTAAATGGGTCGTGGAAACGATGTGCATACAGGGTGCAAGGCCTCCGTGTATCACTTATCATCTGAGGTCATTCAACCAGGACTTTCTTCACATCCTTGGCTGCATTGAGAGTAGTACCACTGAAGGGACATTTGTGCTGCAGCTACCAGGGCTTCACTGTGCGCTTTTGCAGCTTTCTACAGGATCAATGATCCACAAACATGTGCTGCAGAAGTGCTGCCAGGACCATCAACCTGTCCTCATTTGTTCAAACTGGTCTTTGTCTTACCTCTTGCTGTCGGGTGTGAGTCATTTTGTATGTTTTTTAAGGTTGTGTTGCTCATGTGCTACTGTTTGTTTCTTTGAACTGTGTTATGGTCTTATTTTTAACAATCTTACTTTGTTGAAGCACTTTGTGACCTTGATCTCGGGAAGGTACAAGGTGGAAACCGATTGCAACCTTGAGTTATTAACTTTACTTAGTGTCTGCAGTGAGGTGAGTGTGGATTCTTTGTGACTATGTCGGCATAACTCATCCATAATTATGCACAGCCTCTGGCAGTCAGGAAGAATGAAATAGAACAAAAGTTACAGATGCAACTACAGTTCAATTCATTCTGGATGCCAGAGCTTCTCGGTCACTCGGAACCTAGAGTGGCGGCGAAATCTTTTGAGGGAATGATGACAGGACGACACTGGTCCTTTGTAGTAAGGGAAGGGTCATCCTGGGTCACACATGACTTTGTATGAACACTTGATCTACGCGTCTGCCTCGAGAATATTATCAATAATTATGAACTGCCTTTGGCCGTCATCCTCATAGAACTGGTTACATGCGTAACTTTCAATTTCAAGGTGCATTGTGTAGAATTTAGTGGCATCTAGTGGAACAGAATTAGCAGAAATGGAGTATAGTATTGTATAATCCTGTGAAAATAAGATTTGTGCTTTGGTTTTTAATTCAATCAACTTTCAATTCAAGTTTTAGTGAACCCGCTGTTCCAGCTCAAATTCGAAAACGATCATTTAAATCAACAAGGGAGTTTCACTTTTTAAGCCAAGTGAAAGGTTGTGTAGCGAATGGCTGTTTGTGGATGAGCGGGATTATGATAAATTGGTGTATAGTCTTTAATACATCCATGTTCTGGAGATGTTAGTTCATGAGGTTGTTTTCCTTTTCGATAGCTTAAAGTGGCAATCTCAAAGATATCTGTTTTGTTCTCTTTGGCGACAAGTTTGGCGATGAGCACTCATTGTTCCCATAGATGCCAACGGTGTCACCACGACACCCAGTTCGTAACAATAAACGTACTGCAGATGCAAGGGTTTTCATCAGTGGGCCATAGGCTCAATTACCATTGTGTTACCTCATTCAGCGCTAGATAGTGACTTAACAGACTTCAGACTAAACAAATCTTCAAGATTGCTACTTTTATGTGTGTGTGTGTGTGTGTGTGTGTGTGTGTGTGTGTGTGTGTGTGTGTGTGTGTGTGTGTGTGTGTGTGTATATATATATATATATACATATACACACAAACCATATATATACATACATACAATATATTATCTTGGGTGCTTGTCAGACAAAGTCAGCACAGAGAAGCCCTCACTCCTGTAGGCTATTATGGGGATTTTCTGTCTCTATTATTTCTCACATTTAAGACAATGATTAACATAATACAAGCTGTTACTTCATTAATTACAGATGGGACATTCAGGAAATGAATTCATGAATCAAATTATTTAGTCGATTGATGAATCAAACCAGAGGACCAATGGGGGCAGGGTACCTGTGCTTTAATTGATGAATCAAACCAGAGGACCAATGGGGGCAGGGTACCTGTGCTTTAATTGATGAATCAAACCAGACGACCAATGGGGGCAGGGTACCTGTGCTTTAATTGATGAATCAAACCAGAGGACCAATGGGGGCAGGGTACCTGTGCTTTAATTGATGAATCAAACCAGAGGACCAATGGGGGCAGGGTACCTGTGCTTTAATTGATGAATCAAACCAGAGGACCAATGGGGGCAGGGTACCTGTGCTTTAAGTGATTGATGAATCAAACCAGAGGACCAATGGGGGCAGGGTACCTGTGCTTTAATTGATGAATCAAACCAGACGACCAATGGGGGCAGGGTACCTGTGCTTTAATTGATGAATCAAACCAGAGGACCAATGGGGGCAGGGTACCTGTGGTTTAATTGATGAATCAAACCAGAGGACCAATGGGGGCAGGGTACCTGTGCTGAGCGTGAGGCTGGCCTCCTTGCTCATGTTGCGCAGGCGGACGGTCACGCTGTAGCGGCCCCCCGGCTCCAGGCCCCTCAGCAGGAACTCCACCGTGTTGTTGCTGCTGCTCAGCTTGTAGTCCAGCTCCGCCTTACGGATCACGTCACGCACGTGAACCACATAGGTCTGGAGCACAGGGTCCACGCACGCACACACACACACACACACACACACACACAGACACACACACACACAGACACGCACACACACACAGACACACATACACAAACACACACCCACACAGACAGACACACATAAAAACACACACCCAGACACACACACCCACGCCCACACATACACACACAGACACACACACACAAATACACACCCAGACACACAGGCCCACACACGCCCACAAACACATGCACAGACACACACAACCACACGTCAACACACACACAGACACACACCCACACACACACACAGACACACACCCACACACACACACACACACACACACGTTTTACAGACCAGTCACGGTTATATACACCATTCATCTTTCTGTAAGCAACCAAAATGACATGGAACTTGAAAGTTACATTTCTCCCATTTGAGGAGCCTTGCTATGGTTGAGAAAGCCTTCTCAACCTCTTAAAAAGGCCCATAGCCATAGATGACACCTCTTCTTGTCATCATTCACTTTCTTTCGCATTAGAAGATATAACTACGGAAGCCCATTCCTGCCCGGAACAATATCTCTAAACGACCAACAAATAAAATGGATAAAAAGGCTAAATGATGACTTAGGTATTGACAATTATGATTAGCCTATCTTCCACACAAAACAACCCCCCCCCCCAGCTTAAAAGGTGTTTTACTGCAGGTGCAAGCAAACCAAGCCCTCTGTGTGGCGTACCAGGGGGGAGGCGGGGGAGTCATAGGGGGGCTGCCACTTCAGGGTGGCCCTGGTCTTCTCCACCAGGACGCGGTGCAGGTTCCTGGGGGGTAGTCTCTCGCTGGGTATCATCTTCACTACCGCGAAGGCTGACGGTGGACCCAGGTATGGCGAGATGGCACGGATCTGAGCACGTTGTAAAACACACACATGCATTATTGTCTAGGGACGAGATAAGCCTAGTGTGTGTGTGTGTGTGTGTGTGTGTGTGTGTGTGTGTGTGTGTGTGTGTGTGTGTGTGTGTGTGTGTGTGTGTGCGTGTGTGTGCGTGTGCGGGTGTGTGCGTGTGGGTGTCTATTTCCATGAGACATTCCTGCTCTCTCTTGCTGTTTTACTTGATTTCCTCTGAAAGCTTCAATGAAGGATGGGGGCAGTCCATGAAAACAGTGCAAACTGTTTTTATCAACAGTAATGATACAAACAGTTTTTTTTTAATGTATATATAATCCCCTATTTAATATTCAATAAAAACCAGAGAATGTCGCCTGACTAGATGGCGTTAACAAAGTAATGTTTAAAGTTGTATATGTAGTATTTTGTGTAAGGCAATCTCCTGTATTTAGCACCCTTCATACTGCAGGACTTTTAAACATGGTTAAAAGGCAATAGTGTACATTTAAGATACACTCAAGTGCGAACACAAACGTGCAAGAATGGGACTACTGCGAGCCTACAAGGGCCCTGATGCTAAGCCCGCAAGGGCCCCGATGCTACGCGCGCAAGGGCCCCGATGCTACGCGCGCAAGGGCCCCGATGCTACGCGCGCAAGGGCCCCGATGCTACGCGCGCAAGGGCCCAGCGCCACCTCGTTCCCATCGGACAACAGCGCCTGTTGAGTTTATATATTGTATTTATTCATTTCCTTTGAAGAAAAGAATGCCTCTCATATGGTGATGTGTGTCCGACACAACACACTAATTGTATTTAGCTTTGTTATAGCTTATTGCAACAATGAAATAAACCATTTTAATGATATACTTATATGAAAAAACAAATAATAATGAATCAAGCTGTTGAGAACTCCACTCTCCATGTATGGTGATTAGTTAAATATTATAGCCTATCGCGCAACTTGGTTTATTTCAGACAAACACACACAATTGTAACCGTGATGGTGAATGAATGAAAATGTATATAATAATAATCAATTTAAGAGACACGTATGTTTGAGATTTGATACAGGCCCACCTAATACATTGTAGAATATAATATCCGTGCAGACGGAAGACAGTTAAAGATCACATTGGTGCCATCATGACTTCCTTCACTTCCACTGGAGTGAGTCTATCTGCAGGAGCTGCGTCCATCTCTGGCGGACAGGGCTTAGGTCTTCTAGCTAGCACGGCTGGGCTGATCCACTGTCTTTTCCAGGACAAACGCGCGGCGCTATGTGTACTACGGAGTGGACTGACCAGGAAGAGGTACTGCTCATCGCTGTCCACCATGACCGTGGTCTGGCTGGACGCGCTGGCGTTGGCGGTGCGGGGGTTACGGTACAGATCCAGGAACGACGTGGCGTAGAATATGCCGTACACCTAGCAACACGCGAACGCACGCACACGCGCACACACACACACACACACACACACACACACAGAGAGAGAGAAAAAGCTCTTTCTTTTAAAAATACTTAAGAAAGTCAGAAATAAGTGAAAAGTCCTAAAGATCTTCACCAAACGATGTCCTTTTAGCGAACACTGAGTAAGCGCGTGATGAGTGCATGCTGTGCACCTGTGCAGGCTCGCCAGTGGTGGTCCAGCTGCAGTCCACGCTGGTCTGGTTGAGGGCCCGGGCTTTGAGCAGCGGGGCCTCTGGCTGGGCGCCCGCGGTCTGCTGGAGGGAGAGGGCGGTGGGGCTGTCCCCTACGTTGGTGTTGGCCCACACCGCCACCTCATACACCGTGCCGGCCGTCAGGTTAGCAGCTGCCGGAGTAGCACAAAACCCCGTGTGCGTCACGAGTAAAAAAAGAGTCAAGGGACCATTACACGAGTTGGACATGACAAGCTACCGACTTGCTAATTGGACAAACTGGAATTCCCTGTAAGGGAATTTCAACGCGTCCAAATAAGCCAAAACACAAATCTGTACAACATTTTCAGTACTTCCATTCATATTTTACCGAGCCCACACCGACTGCTGTACAGTATAACGGCTTGTAATAGGTTCAGATTTGTATTTGTCTAGGCATGTCATCCAACCGCATGTTCTAGGAAAACATGAAACCACCTGTAGTGATTTAATAGACGGGGTTTTAAATGCACACAAATTGCTCAAATGCGTTCTATATGAAATGACAATGATGTCGTTCATGAGTCGCCTGAGGTCAGCTTGCATCGTCATGACCCGACAGATAAAACCATGGCATTAAAAAGAGGCTTTCTGTAAGCGCAGGGGACAATGCTCCCCACAGCTGTTGTTTGCGTGTGAATAGGGTTTAGGTGTTAAACGCTGCTAAAGTAGGCCTATCCGCGGATACACAGTACAACAGGACACCCCTGCTACACACCCACTTCCCAGAGCCGCCGTACGCCCAATAGTATGTCCCTGCTAAACCGGAGGCTGCAGTTTCAGGACCACAATTCACCACCACCTCACATCATTTGTTATTTCACATGTAGACTTTGGCATGGGTTTACTAATGAATCTCCTCTTTTAGCCATCTTAGACAGCCGAGATTACTTCGTTGTGACACAAAGTTATAGTCGTTTAAACGTCGGGAACATAAATAATATGCATGTATTTTACTTAAAATTGTATATCTCCACCGTCTTTGGTGTTATTGCTATGATGTTTACACCATTCAGTAGTTTGCAGTGTTTACCACCTCGGCCACCGAATCAGTTTGTGTGGGCGTTTGGTCAACTTGTGGTCATTACATGAAATCCAAATGGTCTGACCACCAGTGGACAGCGTCCCACGAGTGGACAGCGTCCCACGAGTGGACAGCATCCCACGGAGGGATACAAAGGAGTTCAGCTCCAAATGGGCATGTTGGTGGAGGCTCGTGTTGCCGTGTCGGAGCGCAGATATTTAAATGGCGCACAAAGGAAAATCTGGCTTTGAATTTGGTCGCTAGTATCGGTAGTGAAGGAACTGGTGCCATTGTGGTCCAGGCTTTCAGTACCCAACCCTACGTGTGAACGCAAGCTGAAGATGACAGAGATCTTCAACTAAAGCATCCCTACCCCGGAGTATCCCCTTCTGCACCGTGTAGTTCCTGCTCTCCTTGACGTGGGTGTCAAACTGCCAGGACAACACCACCCTGTAGTACTTCACCTAGAACAGAGGAACACAACACAGCACTCAGAACCACCCTGTAGTACTTCACCTAGAACAGAGGAACACAACACAGCACCACCCTGTAGTACTTCACCTAGAACAGAGGAACACAACACAGCACTCAGCACCACCCTGTAGTACTTCACCTAGAACAGAGGAACATAACACAGCACCACCCTGTAGTACTTCACCTAGAACAGAGGAACACAACACAGCACTCAGCACCACCCTGTAGTACTTCACCTAGAACAGAGGAACACAACACAGCACCACCCTGTAGTACTTCACCTAGAACAGAGGAACACAACACAGCACTCAGAACCACCCTGTAGTACTTCACCTAGAACAGAGGAACACAACACAGCACTCAGAACCACCCTGTAGTACTTCACCTAGAACAGAGGAACACAACACAGCACCACCCTGTAGTACTTCACCTAGAACAGAGGCCTAGAACGCAGCACGAAACAAACTATATTTCCCAGGAAGGGAGACGAGTTCGATTGCGATTACAAGGAAGATGCCAGGTCTCTAGTGGGGCACGACACTGACAAAATGATAGTGCGATATTGTTCAAGAAAGTTGCAATCGATATTCATTTTGATATTGTTAAACAAATGAAAAAACACAAGTTACAGGAAACTAATCTAAAAAGAACAAAAATAATTTATCAAAACAACAAGTGTTCTTAAACCTAACTAGTTTTTTTTACCAGTCCAACATGACAAACATAAGGCTTTATGTCATATTGGACTGGTACAACATGAATAAATAAAGACCATGTCAACAAACAGGACATGTTAAAACAGTAAATAAATGGGGGTCATCAGAAAAAGGGCCCATCAACTCAGTGAAGCCATTAGAAAGCATGGGGCCCTTTCCCCATCAACTCAGTGTAGCCATTAGAAAGCATGAGGCCCTTTCCCCATCAACTCAGTGTAGCCGTTAGAAAGCATGAGGCCCTTTCCCCATCAACTCAGTGAAGCCATTAGAAAGCATGAGGCCCTTTCCCCATCAACTCAGTGTAGCCGTTAGAAAGCATGGGGCCCTTTCCCCATCAACTCAGTGAAGCCATTAGAAAGCATGAGGCCCTTTCCCCATCAACTCAGTGTAGCAGTTAGAAAGCATGGGGCCCTTTCCCCATCAACTCAGTGTAGCCGTTAGCCATTAGTAACTCACTGGTTCAGGTTCAGATTTCGGGTTAAGAAAACTAGCATGTCATCCACACTTGTTGTTTCAATCCAACTTTTGTGATCGAATGCGCCAGATCAGACCACAGGTCTGACGTCCACACTTGACACTTGAAGGGCCGGATCTGAGTTCGGACTTGGCCGAGACCAAACAGCTCTCCAAGGAACATGTCAGGGACAAGATTGTAGACCTACAGAAGGCTGGAATGAGCTACAAGACCGTCGCCGAGCAGCTTGGTGAGAAAGTGACAACAGTTGGTGCGATTATTTGCCACCAAGTACTAAGTCATGTTTTGCAGAGGGGTCAAATACTTATTTCCCTCATTAAAATGCAAATCAATTCATAACATTTTTGACATGCGTTTTTCTGGATATATTTGTTGTTATTCGGTCTCTCGCTGTTCAAATAAACCTACCATTAGAATTATAGACTGATCATGTCTTTGTCAGTGGGCAAACGTACAAAATCAGCAGGGGATCAAATACCTTTTCCCCTCACTGTATGTAAAAGCCAAGCCCCACTGCCAACGGATGCATCTCTCCCCAACATTACCCAGCGCTATATGGTGCACCCCTACAGGCCTCTGACCTCATTCTGGGAGTTGAAGCTGAACGACAGGCTCATGGTGTCATTGGTGATGGTGTCGGCGATGACGGAGGGCGGAGGCAGCGCTACAGGGAGGAGGGTAAGAGAGACGGGGAGACAGGGAGAGAGAGTTTCTCATTGTTAGTTCCTTATCCTTTCTTGAAGTGTTGTATCTGAACGTGCATCTCTTAGCTAATCTACAGCTGTCGTGTACTTGCTGCTGTGGTATCCTCATTTCCCATTTTCAGAATTCCCTCGATTTACGATAAAACAAATGTTAAGATAAATCCTATAAGTAAGTAGGATTTAAGAGCTATTATTTGTATATCATTTGGTAGAAATGCCACAGCCATTCGTCAGCTATGAGTGGATGAAATCTGCTGTGAGAATATCAGTTTGAGGTGACAGCACTTCCTAATTCAGATTTTAGACTGCTCCTGGTTCCATTCTGACCAATCATGGCATCTCATCCCTGATTGGTTTAGGGAACCCATCTCACCTGTCAATCACAGAAGCATGATTGCAACCCACTCTCAATGGCAGAGAAATGTAGGGAGGGAGCAGCGAGTGAGGGGATGTTTCTTGCCTGTTTCGTTGTAAATCTTGCTCTCTTCTGCTCTTTCTCTTAACTCTTAAATACTATCAGCTCTAAACTCACACAGGGTTTTTGGTTCTTTTTTTTCGCTGTGTCTAACCTTTCTTGGGTGTGAGGGATTTGACCTCACTCCAGTTGCCCACACCTCGACTGGTCACTGCTGCCACCTGGGAGAGATTAGAAAGTTACAAAACAATGACGTCAGCTGTTACAGAATCATGTCAACCAAAATAACCTTTATATATACTCTTAATGCAGAGTTCCTCATAAAGTAACCTGTCTACATTAAGTTGAAAAATCTCAGACACAATACTCAAATATGATAATACTTTTGTTGTAATATGAGCATGAGAGATAATAATGGACTACTACTACCACAAGCTGTAAATTCATGATCATTATTCTTCTTTTTGAGGATGAATCACACGTTGCAAACCCAGAACGCTGGGAGTCTTAAAGAGCCAGTGAACCCAAAGCCAGTGTGTTGATTTGTCTTAATTGATCGTCAACATAGTAATGATCTATGCCACTGAAATAAGTCCTCGATTGAGAGAAAAATGGGGTCAACTCTGCTGTGAACGCAGGTGGCGGTCTTTTCGTGACGTCAGACTACCTTTTCCGAGGCAGTCTGACGTCACGACCAAGGGGCCCCGGCGGCGCGGTCTGTGGGGACGTGTGGAGCTCTGGCTGGGCAGCGGTTGACCGAGGTGTCCGAGAGAAAGTTGAGCTTTTCGGACACTTATAGTGTAACGCCACGGTGTGTGTGGATGGTGAAGCTCCGTCTGAGCAGCGGTTTATTTAATGCCCGCGTCCGAGTGAGGGTTAGGCTTCTCAACGCAACTCTCAACCCAAAACACTTTTTGTTTTAATCTCATAGCGTTCGAATTCCAGCTCAAACAGTGGGTTCACTGGCTCTTTAAACAGCCAGTGAACCCACCGTTTGGCTCTTTAAACAGCCAGCGAACCCACCGTTTGGCTCTTTAAACAGCCAGCGAACCCACCGTTTGGCTCTTTAAACAGCCAGCGAACCCACCGTTTGGCTCTTTAAACAACCAGTGAACCCACCGTTTGGCTCTTTAAACAGCCAGTGAACCCACTATTTGTTCAGGTATGCTGTGCAGTCCCACCTAGTAACACTAAACAGGTCCAATCGGGTGATGTACTGTTGGTGACGTTGAAGTGCCTTTTTCGAGGCACCTCAACGTCACCAAACGGCACCTGCGTTCGCAGCAGAGTGACGTCACATAATGTTCTGGGGAGAATGGAAAAAACTGGATGTTAACCGTATCACGGTGTTATTTTAGTAACAGTGATAAAATGGCAGATTTCCATGTTGACGATCAAATAAGACATTAGAAAAACAAAAAAGGGTTTTGGGTCGACTGGCTCTTTGAGTGAGTTAGTGTGTTTTTCTTACCCTGAACATGTACAGCGTGCTGGGCACTAGCTCTGTCACAATGGCCCTGGTGGTGGGAGTTCTCTGGTATGTCCACTCGGGGGTGCTGTTCTCTTTGTAATGCACCTACACGCACACGAAAGAATATAGGTTGAAGGGTACATTGGGGCCAATGGGATGACGTTGCCCATAGCCCCCCATCTATGCATAGCTACTTTGCCCTCCCTCATTCAATATAGGTGACAGAAAGCTCTGTTCTCTTCTTTCTACTGCCTACTACTCCTACTGCTACTACATAGAAATCCCATCAAACATGCATGTTAAGGGAAAGTCCCTGCATCTTATATTGCTGCTTCTGAATGCTTTGTAATATTTTGTTAGTCTCTTGGTGTTGTACATGTGTAATGTACTTCTGTGTTGATGTATATGTCAAGAGAAGCCAAAGGGATTTTCCATCTTGTGTTGACAATAAAGTTGTCTTGTATTTGTATTGTATTGTCTTACTGCCGTCTAATCAAAACCATTGCTGGTTTAAATTTTCCCAACATTAACTGCATTTTTACCTACCAAATCTATGGTATGCTAGCTGTCTGGCTAGCAAGTCAAGCCTAGTCCACTGGCTAACTAGCTAGCAAGCGGTTGTGGGGGAGCCTCACTATGTAGTCTATGATGAGGCCGTGGGTTAAGGTTAGTAGGGTTAGGGTTAGTAGGGTTAGGGTGTGCTCCTCACTATGTACTCTCTGATGAGGCCGTGGGTTAGGGTTAGTAGGGTTAGGGTTAGGTTTAGTAGGGTTAGGGTTAGGGTTAGTAGGGTTAGGTTTAGTAGGGTTAGGGTTAGGGTTAGTAGGGTTAGGGTGTGCTCCTCACTATGTACTCTCTGATGAGGCCGTGGGCTAGGGTTAGGGTTAGTAGGGTTAGGTTGTGCTCCTCACTATGTACTCTCTGATGAGGCCGTGGGCTAGGGTTAGGGTTAGGGTTAGTAGGGTTAGGGTTAGTAGGGTTAGGGTGTGCTCCTCACTATGTACTCTCTGATGAGGCCATGGGCTAGGGTTAGGGTTAGTAGGGTTAGGGTTAGTAGGGTTAGGGTTAGGGTGTGCTCCTCACTATGTACTCTCTGATGAGGCCATGGGCTAGGGTTAGGGTTAGTAGGGTTAGGGTTAGTAGGGTTAGGGTTAGTAGGGTTAGTAGGGTTAGGGTTAGTAGGGTTAGGGTGTGCTCCTCACTATGTACTCTCTGATGAGGCCGTGGGCCTGGTCTGGGGGACTCCAGGACACGTCCACCGTGCCGTCCTCCCAGTTGTCACACGTCAGCTGCAGGTTCTTCGGAGGGTCAGGCACTATTGACAGAAATATCACCCACACACACAGCTTCAGTCAAATCATTTCACCAACGCACACAAATATCACCCACACACATAGCTTCAGTCAAATCATTTCCCCAACGCACACAAACATCACCCACACAAACAGCTTCAGTCAAATCATTTCACCAACGCACACAAAGCTGTTGGGTATACACAATTACTGTTCAATTAGGTTTTTTCCTTGTGATAGCAGTCGTCAGCACTATCAAATCATCTTTTATCGGTTTCATTCTGGCAATAATTCTGCAACCTTGTACAGTGTTGCCCCAAAACTCCAGCATGCCGGCACGACTGATACGATAATGAAGTAAAATAGAATGTAGTCATTATGACGTTGTCCCCAAAACATAACCTGATGCTCCCTAAGCACGTTTTGTTGCAGCTTATCTTTGGTTGATGAGCAGTGCTGCCACACAACCACAGTTTACCGTGATAGTGGCCATTGCATTTAAAAAATGCTGTTCTGTGTGATCTGCCCCTGACTTTTCACACTAGCAGCCTTTCTGGTCAGGTTAGCCCAGCAGCACTAGAGAACGTTGGCTTTTTTGCACAACGGTCATCTGGGATCCAGCAGTCCTTATAGGTTACAGCAGAACTTCTGATCCAGCAGTCCTACTGTGTTACAGCAGAACTTCTGATCCAGCAGTCCTTATAGGTTACAGCAGAACTTCTGATCCAGCAGTCCTTATAGGTTATAGCAGAACTGCTGATCCAGCAGTCCTTATAGATTACAGCAGAACTTCTGATCCAGCAGTCCTTATAGGTTACAGCAGAACTTCTGATCCAGCAGTCCTTATAGGTTACAGCAGAACTTCTGGGGGGAGACGGCACAGAGCCTGGGCCGGAAACCAACAGCAGCAAAGGGTGGAGTTACCATCCAGGTACATGATTGGTCAAAATAAATAGGAAGCGAAAGAAACTTAAAGTCCCCTTTCACCCAGATCTCAGCTCGTCGGACATCATCTCATTGTTATTAGAGTAAAAACACTGCGCTGGGCTACTTGATGAGTTAAATAAGAAAACATTCCTGCAAATGCAGTGATGAAGTCCTTCTGAAACTTCAGAAATCCGTAATTTATTTTCATGAATAAAAGCATTTCAAAACATTCCCCCCTCAGTTCTTTAAAGAAATCCCTGCATATATTAATCTGAAAAAATGATTTCTCAGTGTGGGAATTAAATACTTATTTCCCACAGTGGCTGGTCTACTTTAACTGTACCTGTTGACAAATGTGAAGGGTCTATTCGGTTCTGTGTGGACTATTGCCAATGTGAGAAATGTGTTGTGGGTCCAACGCCTCGGGTCAAAGAACTCCTCCATTAGTTGGGCTGTTTTTTCACGATGCTCGATTTGACCGAGGGCTACTCCAACTGAACACACTTCCTTTTGGCTTGCTGGGGCCATGTTTCAGCGCTTCATGGACCAGTATGCTGCTGCCTACCTTGGTGAGGTCTGTATTCATAGTGACACACTGGCTCACCGCCAACCCATAGAAGTGTGCAGTTGGACGGGGGGGGGGGGGGGGGGGGGTACGGTATGTGTGGTAGTGCCTAGGCGGCGAGCAGGTGCGCCCACACTTAAGAGAAAATGGCAGCCATCGCAGCCTGTCTGAGACAAGAAACAGGTGAACGCATTCCTGGGGTTGGCCGGCTATTATTGGCAGCTTATCCCTGCCTTCTCTGAGTTGACCAGTCCCCTAACCGACCTCACCGAAAGGCTGCCTCAGATGTGGTTGAGCGGACGGTGCCATTCCAGGTGGCGTTTGAGAGGGCTTGAAAGGCGTTCTGTTGGCAAGCCTCTCTCTCTTCTGCCCACTCCTTACGGCCCTCCTCCTGGGGGCCGTTTTGTCCCAGGAGGTCGAGGGTGTGGATCGGCCCTTCCATCAACCTCAAACTCTCACAGCAAGAGGGGAGGCACAGCACACTAGAGAAGGAGTGTCTGGCCATCAAGTGGGCGATCGAGGCCCTTCGTTTTCACTTCCTCGGGTGCTCGTTCACCCTCTGATCGGACCGTGGCCCGTTTCAGTATATAGGATACCAAGGTGCGGATTTCCCGTTGGTATCTCGCTCTTCAGCCATTTAAGTTAAGGTGATCCATAGGGCGGGGGCACAGAGGGGGGGTGGCTGACTTCCTCTCCAGCGTGGCAGATGGAAGTGGGGGGGGTGATGCTGTCTGCCTGACGTCTCCATGGGCTTAGGCGTGGTGGGGATGTGTGGTGTGGCAAGGCATCGGATGCGGAGGCATGTGGCTCAACAGGGGGAACAGACGTAGCTATAGGAGGTGAGGATAGTAAGAAAGCAAGACATCTACTGATGGTACTTTGCGCTCTCTCTGTTTTAGTGAGGTCAGGTCCAGGTCCTGTAGGTCGCAGAGAGTGCCACCAAGTTAGACGGACCTGTGTTTGACGTTTCATGACGTCTGTGCTTTAGCAGAGTTTGCGGTACTCTATGACCCCTGAATAAAAGACACATGGTAAACAAGCCTGCTTCCTCCTTGCCCATGGACCAGGCAGCAGCGCTGACGGTGCTCAATGCAGCCTCTCACAGGCTGTACTCACCTCCCTCTGGTGTGCGGATCGTGATGAGGTCGTTGCTTTTGTGCACCTTGCTGAGGCACTGGGTCAACACCTTGAGCTGGTAGCTGGTGTCTGGCTGCAGCAGCGTCAGCTTGTAGCTGCTTTTGTTGCTCTGCGTGTCCATGCTTTTCCACTCCTGGATGCCCACCATCCTGTAGAAGGGCATGGAGGGTGGAGCAGGGGGGTGTGGAGGGTGGAGCAGGAGGGTGTGGAGGGTGGAGCAGGGGGGTGGAATGGAGGGTGTAGAGGGTGGTGTGGAGGGTGTAGAGGGTGGAGCAGGGGGGTGTGGAGGATGGAGCAGGGGGGTGTGGAGGGTGGAGCGGAGGGTGGAGCGGGGGGGTGGAGTGGGTGGAGCAGGGGGGTGTGGAGGGTAAAGGAGGGGGGTGTGGAGGGTGGAGCAGGGGGGAGTGGAGGGTAAAGGAGGGGGGTGTGGAGGGTGGAGCAGGGGGGAGTGGAGGGTAAAGGAGGGGGTGTGGAGGGTGGAGCAGGGGGGTGTGGAGGGTAAAGGAGGGGGGTGTGGAGGGTGGAGCAGGGGGGAGTGGAGGGTGGAGCAGGGGGGTGTGGAGGGTAAAGGAGGGGAGTGTGGAGGGTGGAGCAGGGGGGTGAGGAGGGTGGAATAGGGGGGTGTGGAGGGTGGAGCAGGGGGGTGTGGAGGGTGGAGTAGGGGAGTGTGGAGGGTGGAGTAGGGGGGTGTGGAGGGTGGAGTAGGGGAGTGTGGAGGGTAGAGGGTGGAGTAGGGGGGTGTTTTGGGGGAGATAACGTCCTCCAATCAGACACAGTATCAGGCATGTATTTTGGTAGCCTGCATCACAAGACAATTCGCACATGCGTCTGAGGTCTGGAACCTCTCTGTTCAAAATGCATCCGGTTGGTAGACCTAAAACAAACGAAACCTGTGACACATCAGCGGCAGCCAAGTTGCAGCCAAGTCGCATTGAACCCGCCCCATATTAGACAAACTGTTGTGATTGGCCAGACCCGGGCCAGGTCTCCTGGAAATCTGTCTGAACGGACACATATGCCAGAGCAAATTAAACATGAGCTCACAGATTGGTCTGGTTCCAAGGCTACTATTTTGGCCTAATTGTTCCCTTTGCTTTTTACTCTACTTATTGTGTAAATAGATAAAACAAATGATTAATATACAATTTATTATGACTATATTTCCAACTTTCCTTTTTTATGTAGATTTAGTTATGGAAGACATAATTGGGTTATAGAACGTGCACTTTCCATAAAACACATTATCATTCTTATCATCCTGTCCATACAACGTGTGTGCGTGTCTAGGATTGACCTCCTGTACAGTGAGAGAGAAGAGAGAGTGAAAGCAGGTAGCATCATTCGAAAGAAACCAAATTTCTTTCAGCTGGCTAAGACTGACAAAGTTATTTGGGGATGTGCTTGTTTGTCACTCAATACGATTTTGGATCAGTCAACCCCCACGCTTCCATTAGTTGACAGGAATCAGAATTCCACATGCTGAAAAATATATTTTGAAGAGTTGCTGACCAATCACAAATACTGTTCACATTGCCGCTGTCTGAAGAGATTTCTGCAAGTTGCGAAAGATAGGAGTTTTCTCGACAAAAACATCATTTTCTTCTTGCAAACTCACCAAACTCATTTTCCAAACTATGCTGCCCGCTCAAGAGCCAGAGAGCCAGAGAGTTAGGAGGGCCCCACAGTAGGGGGAGAGCTTAAGAGCCAGAGTTAGGAGGGCCCCAGGGTAGGAGAGCTTAAGAGCCAAAGTTAGGAGGGCCCCAGGGTAGGGGGAGAGCTTAAGAGCCAGAGTTAGGAGGGCCCCAGGGTAGGAGAGCTTAAGAGCCAGAGTTAGGAGGGCCCCAGGGTAGGAGAGCTTAAGAGCCAGAGTTAGGAGGGCCCCAGGGTAGGGAGCGCTTAAGATCCAGAGTTAGGAGGGCCCCACGGTAGGAGAGCTTAAGAGCCAGAGTTAAGAGGGCCCCACGGTAGGAGAGCTTAAGAGCCAGAGTTAGGAGGGCCCCACGGTAGGAGAGCTTAAGAGCCAGAGTTAGGAGGGCCCCACGGTAGGAGAGCTTAAGAGCCAGAGTTAGGAGAGCCCCAGGGTAGGGGGAGAGCTTAAGAGCCAGAGTTAGGAGGGCCCCACGGTAGGAGAGCTTAAGAGCCAGAGTTAGGAGGGCCCCACGGTAGGAGAGCTTAAGAGCCAGAGTTAGGAGGGCCCCACGGTAGGAGAGCTTAAGAGCCAGAGTTAGGAGGGCCCCAGGGTAGGGGGAGAGCTTAAGAGCCAGAGTTAGGAGGGCCCCATGGTAGGAGAGCTTAAGAGCCAGAGTTAGGAGGGCCCCACGGTAGGAGAGCTTAAGAGCCAGAGTTAGGAGGGCCCCAGGGTAGGAGAGCTTAAGAGCCAGAGTTAGGAGGGCCCCACGGTAGGAGAGCTTAAGAGCCAGAGTTAGGAGGGCCCCAGGGTAGGGGGAGAGCTTAAGAGCCAGAGTTAGGAGGGCCCCACGGTAGGAGAGCTTAAGAGCCAGAGTTAGGAGGGCCCCAGGGTAGGGGGAGAGCGGACCTGTAGTATATGAGGAAGTCACAGTTCTCCGGGGGCATCCTCTTGGATGACGTCCAGGTCAGGGTGATGGCGCCAGAGAAGTCTGCGGTCCACTGGATGTTCTGGACTTTGTACACTTGAGCATCCACTGGTAGGGAGGGAATGAGGGAGGGAGGGGGAGAGAGAAAGAGAGATAAGGTGAAGAGAAAGAGAAAAATCAATCTGACAATCATATTGTTATGAAATCTATAACCCCCCCCCCCCCCCCCCCCCCCCATTAGATAAGGGCCATAGTGAATGGGCCGTGCTGCCACTTTGGATGGCGGAGACCTACGGGTGCAGTTGTCCTCGTCACTGCGGTCAGAGCAGTCCAGGAAGCCGTCGCAGCGCTCGCTGTCCAGCACGCACGCCTCGCCATCTGCACAGCGTGTCCCGTTTCTGCAGAACAGCGGCCCTCGCGTGGCTGGGGGGGGGGGGGGGGGGGGGGAGAGAGAGAGGAGAAAAGAGAGGGGAGACAGAGAAGAGGGGAGAAAGGAGAGACATAGTAGAGAGGGGAGATAGGAGAGAGGGGAGACATCAAAAACAGGAAGTGAGAAATGTAACACCATCACTGGAAGGTCTCCTTTAAAGCCCTCAGCCCCTGGACCTGGACCATGGAAGGAGAAGGAGAAGGAGAAGGAAAGGGAAAAGGAGAAGGAGAAGGAGAAGGAGAAGGAGAAGGAGAAGGAGGAGGAGAAGGAGGAGAAGGAGAAAAAGAAGGAGAAGGAGAAGGAGGAGAAGGAGAAGGAGGAGAAGGAGGAGAAGGAGACGGAGAAGGAGGAGAAAGAGAAAGAGAAAAAGAAGGAGAAGGAGGAGAAGGAGAAGGAGGAGAAGGAGGAGCCGGTGATGTCTGGAGGACACTAGTCAGACTGTTAACTCACCACAGCCGGCCTCGTCAGACCCGTCCTGGCAGTGCATGCGCCCGTCACACCGCTGCCAGTCGGGGATGCAGTGGGGGGGGCGGCGACACGCGAACTGACCCCGGGAACAGTGTCCCGGAGCCGGGGGCGCCGGCGGGCCGTGCGTGGGCCCCGGGGCGGCCGTGCCGTTGGTCCCTAAATGGGGACGATAGCAGGTATGACGTAACAGAGAAGCGTGTACTCCTAATGACTTCATGGACCCACTAGAATCAAGCCTGAGCACACACCGGCGGGACAGCCCAGCTCATCGCTGCCGTCCGGGCAGTCTGCGTACCCGTCGCACACCCACGAGTTGACCACGCAGGCCCCGGAGCCGCAGTGGAAGCGGTTGGGGGCGCAGGTGGAGGAGCCCGGGGCCGGCGTGTGAGGAGCGACCCCTCCTGGAGAACGAGGGTTACATAAGAGAAAAAGACTCAACACTGGAAGTGTACAATCCTTCAACTCTCCGGAAAGAGGTGAATGTGTGTGTGTGGAATGTGCCTGTGTGAATGTGTGTGTATGGAGTGTGTCTTTGTGAATGTGTGTGTGTGTGGAATGTGCCTGTGTGAATGTGTGTGTGTATGGAGTGTGTCTTTGTGAATGTGTGTGTGTATGGAGTGTGCCTGTGTGAATGTGTGTGTGTGTGTGTGTGTGTGATGTGCCTGTGTGAATGTGCCTGTGTGATGTGTGTGTGTGTGTGTGTGGAATGTGCCTGTGTGAATGTGTGTGTGTGTGTGTAATGTGCATGTGTGTGTGTGTGTGTGTGTGGAATGTGCCTGTGTGAATGTGTGTGTGGAATGTGCCTGTGTGAATGTGTGTGTGTGTGTTGTCGTGTGTGTACCAGTACACTGAGCGTCGTGTGTGTTGTCGTGTGTGTTGTCGTGTGTGTACCTGTACACTGAGCCTCGTCTGACCAGTCTCCACAGTCGTTCTCTCCATCACACTTCCACCAGGTGGGGACACAGTGTCCGTTCCCACACTCATACTGGAAGTACTTGGAGCAGCCTGGCACCTCGGTGGGGGAGGCTGGGAACCGACGCGCGCGCACACACACACACACACACACACACACACACACACACGTGCAGACAAGACACGTACACGTGCAGACAGAGACACGCACACACAAACACACAGGTGCAGACACACACACACACACACAAACACATACACGTGCAGACACACACACAAATGCAGAGACATGCACACACGCACACAAATGTAGACACGCAGAGACATGCACACATACACACAGACGTGCAGACATGCACACACAAACCGAAACATTAACATACACAGATCCTATGCAATGCCCACTTTGATAATTAAATGTGTGTGTGTGTGTGTGTGTGTGTGTGTGTGTGTGTGTGTGTGTGTGTGTGTGTGTGTGTGTGTGTGTGTGTGTGTGTGTGTGTGTGTGTGTGTGTGTGTGTGTGTGTGTGTGTGTGTGTGTGTGTGTGTACCCACCACAGTTGGCCTCGTCTGAATAGTCCCCACAGTCGTCCATGCCGTCACACTTCCACTCCAGGCTGACACACACGCCGTTGGCACACTGGAAGGTGTAGGCATCGCACGACTTGCCAGAATCTGTTGGCATGGCTGGAGACACACAGATTAAATCCTAAAAGTATCTTCTATGACCCAGACGGACAAACCGAGAGACTGATGTGTAAAGTATATGCAATATACCTTATCTATGAACTGTACTGCGTATTGTCATTTAGATTAAAGGTACATTGTGTACAATTTAGTGGCACCCAGCAGAACGGACTTGGCAGGAATGAAACATAAATGATTATGTTTTTTAATTAGTTTATAATCCCATGGTAATAAAAATCTTTGTGTTTTCGTTACCTTAAAATAAGCCCTTTATGTCTACATGGGGAGCGGGTCCTCTTCCATGGAGGCCGCCATGTTGCACCGCCATGTTTCTATAGTAGCCCAGAACATACTAACAGCTCTAGAGAGGACACGTTTCAATTTCTTTATCATAATCACTATTTTACTATTAAGCTATGACCAATAGTTTTACAGACTAAATAACTAAAAACTATTTAGAAATCCACAATGAACTTCCCTTGACACTCATTTTGGAAGTACCTACTGCCCCCTTACAGGCCAGTACAGGCCAGTACAGGCCAGTACAGGCCAGTACAGGCCAGTACAGGCCAGCTAGCTTCTCGCACGTCCTTGGAACGGGAGGGGTGAGGGGGGAAATTCAGTTGGTTGCAAACTGCAACCTGACTGCTAGATGCCACTAAACCTGCACAGTCCCTTAAAAGGTTTCGGATTCAGGATTATAGCAAATTAAAGAAATAACTCAAGAAGACAATCCTATATCCACCCGAGAGGACAGCATCATGGGTTGGACGTTTGAAATAGGCAACACAAGCCTATGCACTGTGTGTGTGTGTGTGTGTGTGTGTGTGTGTGTGTGTGTGTGTGTGTGTGTGTGTGTGTGTGTGTGTGTGTGTGTGTGTGTGTGTGTGTGTGTGTGTGTGTGTGTGTGTACCACAGCCAGCGTATGCAGGGTCTTCATCGGAGCCGTCCTCACAGTGTTTGTTTCCGTCACACACTAGGGACTGGAAGAGACACTGGGCGCGGTTTTTGCAGACAAACTCCATGTAGCGCGTGCACAGGGGGTCTAGAGGGTGGGCGTATTCAGATAAGTTTTGATTAGCAGGTAGCTCCACCAAAACACCTTAACTCAGACAACCCAGTAGCGTTGGCTGAGAGACGCTCATGTTTCTATCATATAGTATCAGGCCTACCGTAATGCAAGTTCTGTTCCCTTACTTTCCATAGAAAGTAAGGGAACAGAACCTGTGCATGTCAGTTCAGACACATACCCCGCGAGAAGAATAAGAACAAGACATGAATAAGAACAAAGATCAGGAGAATAATATGGAGTTTTATGGACGAATATGACCAAGTCCCTCCCTCTCTCTCGCTCCTCGCCACTAAACGGATGCAACTGAAAGGGATCTCGCTCCGTCCGAAGGATGCTCGGAAGTCCCGTCCCCTCTCTTGCTAATATAGGAATATTCCCACCGCCCCAGGAGTCCCACGCCTGCGACCCGAGGTTATTTATGGGGTGAAACAACCTGTTAAAATGACTAACTGCCTAATCATCTCCAGCTAATGCCAGATTGTGACGTCAAAGACTACTTCCAGACACATTTTCCAGTCCTAATATAAATCTGTGAAAAATCCGGTTCCATCCAGCTGGAGTTGTCCTCTGGTTTGAGATGGTTCATCATTTACGGGTGTACCGCCCTCACCCCTTCCTCTGATCAGCAGACGAGCGGGGGCTGATTCCACTAGGCTAGCTAGCTAGCTTTTGGTTTTATTACATCTAAGACGATTATGGCAGTAGCTTAAAAAAGTAGGTTGTGCAATTTGCCTGTTTCAGCCGTCTTGGACTGGCCTGGATTTATTTCACGAAAGGACCGAGCTTTGGGCGTAAGTTACATTGCTGTGAAAATGTTGTCTCTGGAACTTGTACGGCGTCATTTGTGACGGCGCAGTGATCCGTGAGGAACTTTGTTGTTCAAAGCCGATGGCACCACTAAAGGGGAGGATGTGGCAGAATATTTACTGATCCTTTTGAGGTGCGAGGGGGTGATACCAAGAAGATATTTGCTGTCATGACCGACGGGGCCCCACGATGGCAGGGAAGCAGAGGGGGTCCGTTAATCAGAAGATAAGTTGGCTTTATCCCTCTAGACGGGCCAGACGAGCAGCAGCAGTGATGTAATTAATAAATAAATGCAGATTGTGAAAATCATACCTGGCACGGGGGTCTGTTAACATTGTAAAGTGGAGACATCCAAAAGGTTTCCGACCCCTGGCCTACGCAATGTTCATCGATGAGAATATAGCGCCTTATCGATGTGTCGTGGATATTCACTTTGGAGAGTAAACGATACTATAGCCTATTAATCACAAAATAAAGATGGATAATTACCCCCCCGGTTGTTCGCGGTCCCACCTAGTGTGTGCTACAACAACAGCTATTGCTTCGCGTGTTAGATGTGAGCGGATCTCCCCAGACAAGACACAAGTCATGCGGTGGGAGCTTGGCCTAAAGAGACGTCGTGGGACTGATGGCGCACCAGGGCCTCTGCGTGCGCCAAGACTCAAAGCCCGTCTGCTCACCACAGTTGTGTTCGTCGGCGCCGCTGGGACAGTCCGTGGCGCCGTTGCAGTGGGCGGCGGCGGGCAGGCAGGTTCCGTTGGGACACAGGAACCCGATGCAACGCTCACCCTCTGGGGAACACAGGGCGCGGTGAGACAGGCAGTGTGGAACGTGTCCGTGGTAGTTGCTAATAGTGACCACGTGTTCCAAGACTCACAGACCCCAGCCTGTTCCAGGGTCAAACGGTTCAGTTAAATGTCTTAAGTGGCCTGTGCATGTGGACGCCTGCATTCCACCCACCGCAGTGACTGTGGTCTTCATCCGAGCCGTCCTGACAGTCATCGTCCCCGTCGCAGACCCAGCGCTGGGGTATGCAGTGGCCCGTGTGACACTGGAAGCTGCTGGCCTCACACGTGTGGTGGCCCACTGGGGGCCCAGCACAGAGAAGAGCATGACACATGAGAAATAAAGAGCCGTGGGGTCTTTGTTGTTTGACTTTGTGGTGACGTCAGCTGCAGACGAACCAGTGCTGGATCACAAATGATCCGTTGCTGACTGTGGCGTTCCACAATCAGCAGGGACTTGTTAAGACATAAGGCGCACCTGTGCAGTTGGCCTCGTCCGACCAATCCCGGCAGTCGTTGTCTCCATCGCATCGCCACGCCTCGCGGATGCACACGCCGCGTGTGCAGGTGAACTCTCCGGGGCCGCACTGGTGGGACTCTGGTGGGACAGTGGGAAGATGTAGCCTGGCTCTGGGGGGAATACAGACCGTATGCACTGCTTCCTAGTCATCTAGA
This sequence comes from Lota lota, assembly GCA_026745465.1. Classification (NCBI taxonomy): domain Eukaryota; kingdom Metazoa; phylum Chordata; class Actinopteri; order Gadiformes; family Lotidae; genus Lota; species Lota lota. The sequence goes on from JACYXH010000719.1 coordinate 1,372,874, forward strand.
GAATGCACAAGGCCTACAGTGCATATCACTTCTGCACCAAGTACATATTAATTACTGATTAAGCAATACCAATATTATAAACATATAAATTAATTGCTTGATTAAATATATATATGTACATATATATGTATTCATATTATATTGAAAAACAAATGTTAATACCTCAAAAACTGTGGGAGGAATAATAATAATAATCAGAAACACTTTAACAATAGTGCAACCACACTTTGGTCCAATATGCAAATCAGTTTCCAATGTCAGCAACAGAACTCGACACAAAACGATCAAATCATTCAACTCTTTTGTGAGAAATTCCCTTATCTCTAGCTTCTAGAGATCTCTCTCAATTCCCAGGGTCTTTACCACAGTGTTCTTCGTCGCTGTTGTCGCCACAGTCATCCTCGTGGTCGCACTTGAAGGCGAGAGGAATGCAGGAGCCTGAGGACACGCAGCGGAACTGGATGGATGGGTCACATGACGTGGTGGCTGCAGGCAAACACACCACAGAGACACACCAGGCAGCTTACACAGAGCCCCACTGATCCCGAGCAGACTACAGCCTTTACTCCTTCACATGGGAAAGGAGCTACTGCCAAACACAAGTGGGTGAACAAAGAAAGCTTTAGGTGGATGATAGGATGGCCTAGCTTCTGGGATGATAAAATATTACTTATTCATAGTGGGCCTTTTGGACTGCTGAACAAGAGAACACAACAAGAACAAAAGGTTTAAAATAAGTACAAACCGGTCAGGGAGACACATTTGAGCGGTAGGATTAAACTAAGAAAATGACACTAAGTCGTTAGGAGAAGGCTCAACTGAAAAGCTTTATTTCCCGAGGGTGCTATCGGCGGGCTGACATGAACTAACATCACAACCAACTGTAGCTCTGGATACTCACGGCACTCTTGTTCGTCACTCAGATCTCCACAGTCATTGTCGCTGTCGCACATCCAGATGCTGCTGATGCAGCGGCCATTGGAGCAGCGATACTGGTTGGGCAAGCAGCTGTGCTCTGATTGAACAAGTAACGTAATTAGACCTTATCCAATCACACGCACAGGGGACCCTTAAGGGGACATCAGGTCCCTCAGGGATGTTCATCCTCCAACCTTACTGCCAGCAGTGCTCTGAATAGACCAGTATTTGTGCTGGGAGCTGATGGTGCCTAAAGTCTACTGTTAGCTGAAATCAATGACCTCATATCCCCGTTATGTGAATTGATAAAGATTTCCAAGAGTGCTGAGTAGACATGACAGGTGCCTTATTTTCATCAATTGTAACACAGGCCAAGAGTTTAATTTGAATCCCACCAAACCAGACCCTGGGAGGACTAGTTGGGAGGTGGTCAGTGGTTTCGCCCTGTATGAAGGCGCCGTGTCAGTGGTTTCGCCCTGTATGAAGGCGCCGTGTCAGTGGTTTCACCCTGTATGAAGGCGCCGTGTCAGTGGTTTCGCCCTGTATGAAGGCGCCGTGTCAGTGGTTTCACCCTGTATGAAGGCCCTGTGTCTGTGATGACTCTAAAGCGAGCTGGAGGAGCCCACCTGTCTTGACGCAGGTGGTGTTCAGGAGCTGGTATCCGGGGGGGCACTGGCACTGGAGCTCCCCGCTGGGCGAGGCCACGGTGGGGGTGTCGTCGGGGCAGACGCAGGTGTGGCGGTGTCCGGGCAGGGGGAGACACAGCAGGCTGCAAGGCTGGTCAGCACAGCCGTTATGGCCTAGCCAGGGCGGTGAGGAAACAAATAGAATACATAACATTATATTTTAATACTTTTCAATCATCAAGACGCAGTCTGATCAAATTAGTTTTCAGCCTACGGCGCAAGATGGGTAGGGCTTCAGCTGTCCTGAGGTCAGTGGGGAGCTCGTTCCTCCATGGTGGAGCCAGGACTAGTAGGGCTTCAGCTGTCCTGAGGTCAGTGGGGAGCTCGTTCCTCCATGGTGGAGCCAGGAATAGTAGGGGTTCAGCTGTCCTGAGGTCAGTGGGGAGCTCGTTCCTCCATGGTGGAGCCAGGACTAGTAGGGCTTCAGCTGTCCTGGTGTCAGTAGGGAGCTCGTTCCTCCATGGTGGAGCCAGGACTAGTAGGGCTTCAGCTGTCCTGAGGTCAGTGGGGAGCTCGTTCCTCCATTGTGGAGCCAGGACTAGTAAGGTTTCAGCTGTCCTGAGGTCAGTGGGGAGCTCGTTCCTCCATTGTGGAGCCAGGACTAGTAGGGCTTCAGCTGTCCTGGTGTCAGTAGGGAGCTCGTTCCTCCATGGTGGAGCCAGGACTAGTAGGGCTTCAGCTGTCCTGAGGTCAGTGGGGAGCTCGTTCCTCCATGGTGGAGCCAGGACTAGTAGGGCTTCAGCTGTCCTGGTGTCAGTGCTCGTTCCTCCACTGTGGAGACAGGACTAGTAAGGTTTCAGCTGTCCTGAGGTCAGTGGGGAGCTCGTTCCTGCATTGTGGAGCCAGGACTAGTAGGGGTTCAGCTGTCCTGGTGTCAGTGGGGAGCTCGTTCCTCCATTGTGGAGCCAGGACTAGTAGGGATTCAGCTGTCCTGGGGTCAGTGCTCATTCCTCCATGGTGGAGCCAGGACTAGTAGGGCTTCAGCTGTTCTGGTGTCAGTGGGGAGCTCGTTCCTCCATGGTGGAGCCAGGACTAGTAGGGTTTCAGCTGTCCTGGGGTCAGTGGGGAGCTCGTTCCTCCATGGTGGAGCCAGGACTAGTAGGGTTTCAGGTGTTCTGATGTCAGTGCTCGTTCCTCCATTGTGGAGCCAGGACTGCAAACAATCCAGATCTTGTTGAGCGGCTGCTGGGGTTCCCACATATTGATAGAGTACCAAGCAGTTTATGCAGTCATAGAGCGTAGTGGATAGGCTTTATTGGATAGGACATGTTTTGAACATGTCCTGGATGTAGGGTGGACCGGAGCCACGGTAGAAAAGTACCAGTGACTTGACTGTAGCGAGTGCAAGGTGCGCAGGAATTGGGTAGGTTGAAGACCAGCCACATTCTGGATGAGCTGCAGAGGACAAATGGCAGTTGCAGGCAGACCAACCAGAAGGGAGTTGCAGTAGTCTAGACACGAGATGACAAGAGCCTGGACCAGAACCCGGGAGGCCTTGTGGGTGAGGAACGGACATTTTCTCCTGATGTTGTACAGCATGAATCTGCAGGAGCGGGTGGTCGCAGCGAGGTTGGCAGCGAAGGACAGCTGGTCATCCAGGGTCACACACACCGGAGATGCTCACAAGTCCTTTTTATCAAGTCGTAAGTCTTTGGTCACAAGTCCAAGAAGTGTCTCAAGTCTTTGGTCACGAATCCAAGTCAAGGCTCAAGTCTTTGGTCACGAGTCCAAGTCAAGGCTCAAGTCTTTGGTCACGAGTCCAAGTCAAGGCTCAAGTCTTTGGTCACGAGTCCAAGTCAAGGCTCAAGTCTTTGGTCACGAGTCCAAGTCAAGGCTCAAGTCTTTGGTCACGAGTCCAAGTCAAGGCTCAAGTCTTTGGTCACGAGTCCAAGTCAAGGCTCAAGTCTTTGGTCACGAGTCCAAGTCAAGGCTCAAGTCTTTGGTCACGAGTCCAAGTCAAGAATCAAGTCTTTGGTCTTGAGTCCAAGTCAAGTCTCAAGTCTGTTATGGTAGTAATAGAGTTTCACCAATCCCACTTTTTCATGACCGATTCCGAGCAACACCTCTTTGAATGGGCCGGTACCAAGTGCCTATCCCATGACAATTTGTTGTTTTTGCATGTAGTTGCATATTGCAGGGGAAAAAATGCCCTCGTCAAATTTGTTAATAAATGTCTTTACTAGTATTCGCATTCCTGTTGCTCGTCTCATTGAAAATGAATGTCTAGCGTTATTATCTCCCATCCCTAACGTATCTATAAAGATATCTCTATGGATAGATAAAGATATAACTACATAAATGGATCTCTCTCTCTCTCTCTCTCTCTCTCTCTCTCTCTCTCTCTCTCTCTCTCTCTCTCTCTCTCTCTCTCTCTCTCTCTCTCTCTCTCTCTCTCTCTCTCTCTCTCTCTCTCTCTCTCTCTCTCTCTCTCTCTCTCTCTCTCTCTCTCTCTCTCTCTCTGGAGTGCATGCTGGGAGTGAGTCGTGAAGCAGGAGTGAGTGTGAGAGCGACTGGATCTTTTTTTTCACTCTATTGGGTTTTGGTGTGTATATATTTATATTGATTAGTTTAGTTGTTTTAAGGTTATCTTGTCTAACTATCACTAAGCACGTATAGGGGTGGTGGGATTGTTGAGGTTGTTTTTCGCGAGGGCACAACCAGCGGATGAGGCTGGTTGCAATGGCCACTCGCGGAAGTTTGGAGTTTGAAAAACTTAGTCGGCGACATGGAGTTAAGATTCCTGCTGCGGCCGGGTGTTCAGTGGAAGAATGTAGCTTGGCAGTGGGTGCTATTATTGGGTATGATAGCATCAAATCAGCCTCAAGGATGAATAGCGCTGTAGTGATATTTTTAGATTCCATTGAAAAGGTGAATAAGATAGTTGAGAGTGGTGTTGTGTTGCAGGAGACGCAGACGCCGGTATTTCCGCTTATGAATCCGGCGAAGAAAGTTATACTTT